>CAWUFW010023718.1:0-70832 GCA_963921515.1 Calotriton arnoldi | reverse complement strand
CGCATCCCCAAACTGCTTAGGCCCTCCCCCTACCACTTGCTCTTCCACCCCCAACCCAGACGCTCGGCCTGTTTGTGCCACTGGTGTGGAGACCGGGTCCCCCCCTCTGTCCTGCCCACCTCATCTGCCCCCCTTCCACTCCCTTGGAGTTATGCACTGCAGTGGAGTCCACAACCACCCCGTCTGACTTGGGCACTGCAGTGGGGACCCAGTCCACTCCATCTGACCGGCCCACTGCAGTGGTGCCAGCACCCACACCATCTGACTTGTGCCCTACAGTGGTGCCGGCCCGCACTGAGTCAGACACCTCCACTGCAGTTGCCGGTGACAAAGCATAAGCTTTTCTATACCAGGGACGCTTTACTGACACTTCGCCCACCGCCCTGCCCCCATCAAGAGTTTGGTGAGTTTCTCCCACTAAATGTGTTGCATTGTGGCATCTGCAGCTTCCGGTGTAATTTAGGATGTCTCAATGTAAGCGCTCTTAATACCCTCCCAGGAAAGCACACGAGGGCACTATCAATATCGGCTGCCCTGATTAATGTCCGCTCCCTTAGGAAACACCATGTGGATGTGTTCGATCTCTTGTGCGACAGACCAGTGGATTTTTTGTTTATGACAGAAACCTGGCTAGACGCCACAGCAGACCCTGTTGTTTCTTTGGCCACCCCTCCGGGCTATAAAATCGCCAGAGCAGATAGACCAGAAGGAAGAGGGGATGGGATAGCGATTCTCTATAAAGATAAATGGGACTTTCGCAGTGGGGATGCTGTTCCCTGGGGACACTGCAAATCTCTTGATTTTAGCATACGGTTCTCAGCCCATGTGTCCTTTGGGGGTACGCTAATTTACAGGCCCCCGGGACCTACAGGACCATTTCTTCAATCTTTTAGTGAGGAGATCATCCCGCTGGCTCTCCGCTATTCTACGTATATGGTGCTAGGTGATCTTAATATCCATCTTGACCAGGCAGAGGCTAGGGACTCTACTGACCTCCTGGATTCCCTTCAATTGGCTCAATTATCCCAGTGGGTATCTGGCCCCACCCATCAAGCAGGTCACACCTTGGACATCATCTGCTCCAACTTTGCGATGGAGGTGGAAGCCCCTTATCCGGTCCATTGGTCCGATCACCATCTAATTTACTTTTCTTGGGTTATCGACCATATAGACTCCCAGGCCAGTTGCCATAGTAGACCAGCCTTTTCTAAAATTGACTCCACTGCCTTCTCCCACACCCTGATCACTTCTATGCCGATCCTTTTGACCAACTCCGAGAATAATCCATCAGATCTTGAAGCTAACCTTGCTGGCTTCACCAACTGGCTGTCGATGGCAGTCCCTCGACTAGCGCCATCACGCCCTTCTAGGTTTGCAAGGGAGTCTCCTTCTAAACCCTGGTTCACGCCGGCTTTGAAAGACCTCAAACACGAGTGCAAAGTGTTGGAACGAAGGTGGCGTCGCAACAATTTCAGTATTGATGATAAACATCAGCTTAGGCAAAAACAAAAAATGTACTATGAAGCGATAATGCAGGCAAAAAACTTTTATTATGCCGCCCGCATTGATGCGGCAGACAATAATGCTAAGGAAATCTTTGCCATTGTCCAGAGCTTCATGTCTCCTACCACCCAAGTTAATACCTCCCCTGCCACTGATGTTTGGTGTAATCAACTAGCTTGCTTTTTTCACGATAAGATTCGTGATATACAAGCGTCATTTCCAACTAGCGCTGATCTAGTAAAGGAAGTTCCATCAGGGTCATCTATGCATTCCTTGCAGGCTTTCAACCGGGTGGGTCTTGGTGACTCTCTTAAAATTCTTAAAGGTCTGAAATCAGGTTCACCTACTGACCCCTGTTCCGCTAGGCTATTGGCCTCGGTCGCGGACTCAATTAACACGGAAGTTAATGGGATTATCAACGGGTCGCTTCAGTCGGCCTATGTGCCGGCTGCCTGGAAACAGGCCAAGATTCTCCCACTCTTAAAAAGCCCTCCTTAGACCCACTTGTTCCAGGGAACTATCGTCCTATCTCCCTGTTGCCTGCCTTAGCCAAAGTCTGCGAAAAGGTTGTTACAAAGCAACTCAATGATTTTGTAGAAAGTGCTGAACTCCTACACCCGGCCCAGTCAGGGTTTAGAGCCGCCCATAGTACGGAGTCCGCTTTGATTGAAATTTCTGAGGCAATTCGGGAGTGTTTGGATGCCGGAGGTAAGGCAGCCCTGATCCTCCTGGACCTGTCGGCAGCGTTCGACATGGTCCCTCACTCAGGACTTCTTAAACGTCTTGCTGAGATCGGGGTCTCTGGCTCAGCCTGGTCCTGGGTGAGTTCTTTTTGGAGGGTCGTACCCAGCAGGTCTGGCTGCCTCCGTCTGCATCTAAGCCTTTAACAGTTACTACAGGGGTCCCTCAAGGATCTTCCCTTAGCCCCCTGCTATTCAATGTGTACGTGACTCCTTTGATATATTTAGCAGAAAAATTGGGGGCTAAAATTATAGCTTACGCGGACGATACGCAGCTGCTGTTCACTTGGGAGAGGAATGCCAGCTCGGTGTCGGCGGCTAAGTTTTGTTTGTCTTCCATTTTTAAATGGCTTGCTTCCGCCCAGCTTAAGTGCAATGAGGAGAAGTCAGAGATTCTCCTTTTTGGAAAATTTCCCCCGCTGTTTAGGGAGTCTCTCTGGCCCTCTGACTCTTCCTTGCCTGTCTCGACTGGGAAGCCAGCGAAGAACCTAGGGGTTTGGTTTGAGGAGAATCTCTCCTTTAACACACAAATTAAGAAACTTGCTGGCACGTGCTTTGCCCTCCTAAAAACCCTTAGAAAATTTCTCCCGCTGCTCCCTAGGGCCGCAAAAGAGACTGTATTCCGGGCCCTTATTTTATCACGGCTGGACTACGCCAATGGTGTATATGCAGGCATATCGGGCCTTTTACTGAATAGGCTTCAGGTGGTCCAGAATGCCGCAGCTAGACTTTTGCTGGACCTGCCGATTAGAAGCAGCGTGAGGAACCACTTGCGTGGGCTACACTGGCTGCCAGTGACGGCAAGGAAAAAGTTTAAAATACTAACAATTACTCACCGGGCTCTTCACGATCAGGGACCGTCTTATCTAAAAAAACGGTTTTCCTTCTATGAGCCTAAGAGACAGCTGCGCTCCTCTTCTCAACTTCTGGCTTCTGTTCCTCACTTTAAATGCCAGAGACTGGGCGGCAGCTCGCTTGCAAGGAAAGCAGCATTGGCTTGGAATACTCTTCCTTTTGGTCTACGGAACATCAAGGACCATCTGACTTTCAGGAAATTATTAAAAACCTATCTTTTTGCCTGAACATTATGGTAATACCCCTCTCTAGGCTCCGCGCCGGGACACTTTTGAGTATCTGTGCGCGCTATAAAATAAAATAACATAACATAACATAACTCCTGCACCCACCACCCCTTCACTGCCTCCTTCTGGCATCCCCTGATCCTGTCCCTGCGGTGCCTGGCCTGCCCCTTGTATGCCCCTCCGAGGGGGATGTCCCCTGTCCGTACTAGTGCAGGCAAGCAATGGGTGACAAGTTGACACATATCACCCTGTTCGGACTGTGTATGTGGACTGGCCATTGGCCTTAGTTTCTTTTGGACTTCAGATTTTTCTTTCAAATTTGCTGAATAAAGCCTCTTTTTGTTTACTAGTGGTTTTTCTTTTGATGTACATGATGTAGATGAGTATCATCATGCATTTGCTGTTGTAATAGTGTTCAGATCAGGAAAATGAAGTGTTGCTGTGATGGACTCCATGTGGTCCATGGGATATGTGTCCTAATCTAGTCTGGATCCATAGCATCCTTTGCTGCAGTCTGAGGGTGTAATGTTCAGCATTTGACACAGGGATGTACGTTTAGCATTTGTAAATTAACATCTGTGGCTTACACTGTTGCACATCTGGTGGGCTTACCACTGTTCAATGTTTCTATTTCCCTGACTGTGTGCCCATCTCCACTGGACATGCAGTTTAGCACATCAATGTTGAAGGACTCATCTGTGTATACAGTGCAACTTGCTTGACACGTGTTTTGGGTATATGCAGATGACTGAAGTGACACTCCGTACCCAGGCTGATGTGAGCAGAGCCTTCAGTGTGTTGTAATTGTTGACTCACTGACCGAGTGTTCTGCTGACATGTTTGAGTCGTGCACAGACAAGGTTTGGCACAGCGGACCTTCCACAGGAGTGGAGTGCCCTCATGGCAGTGTGTAATCCTGTGACATTGCCTGGGCCCGTGTTGTGTGTTGTGTGAGCATGTCTGTGTGTGTTCCCTTCCCTTTTCCTACACTGGCTGTGTCCCTACAGATGTTCCTGTTTGTGATGCTTGCTGAGTTGTCCTGTGTTCATCCAGCATCTTGTACCAGGTTTCTCCGTGATGTGGGTGCATGGCAAACTAATGTTCATCAGGTTGTCATCCCTAGTTGTCTTTGTTCTCAGGGCTGGGGATGTGGGCAAACGCAGATGAGACACAATCAGGATTCCCCTTGGCACTTGTTGGTTACACAAGTCATGTAATTTACAGTTGGTGGTAGCTTTCAGTGATTGTGACACGTTGTGTGTGTGACTGCTGCCACTGCTCAGGGTCAGAGCTGCAATGTTGGAAGTTGTCTACGTGTGTTCTTTGTGGGTGACCTTGGCTTCTTCATTGGTGTGTGACTGTGGCCGGGATCCCATTGATTGGGGTGGATTTCACGTCATGCCCATGTACGGCGTACTGTGCAGTGTGTCAGACATTCACGAGTCTTGTTGACTGGCCAGGTGTGATCGGTTTCTGCACCTTAGTTCCCACAACCACCCCTGGGATTGTCATGGGTGCATGTGCAATGTCACCTGTCCATGTGAGCTTCAATGCTGCACATTGGTGGAGATCAAGGTGTGTGGTGTTGAGTGTGTGCAAATGTGAGTTGTTGCACGGCTAGACCCCTAGCCGTGCCTCCATATTGGCCTTGGCTGACAGGCCGTGCTGATTGATTTGTGCTTGTGTAGGTGTGATGGTAGTTTGTTGCTCAGGACACATGGCTGTGGTTCACAGTGTGAACAACATCTAGCTTTGTCATCACAGTGGGATTATCATGCAGGCTAGTGTCACCACAATGTGGGGTCCCTGGGGGTAGTGCTGTGGTGGGTCTGTCTCTTGCTGTGTTAGTTGCTGTTCCTACAAGCTTGTGTGACATGTGTAATTTGGGCTCCCTCTCATCTAACAATGCCTGATTGCCCACATAGGGGAATCCGATCCATGAGTTACTTTTGTATGGCACTGTATACACATCTGTGTAATTGGTATTCAGGCCTCCTCATGTGTTGTGTGGTTGCCTGGGGACACTGGCACACCCCCCCATCACCTGTTGTGTTTGATATGCAGTGTGAGGCTGCCTGTTTGTGTTTGTGCATCTGCACCACTGCATTGGCATATCTTTGGTGTGCCATTGCCTGTATGTTGTTTGGAGGATTTCCCATGCTGTCCCTGGAACTCCTAGGTCATCAGTCAGCACAATAATCATGGTTCGTATGTCCCATTGCTGCCATGGTATGGTATTAGTTCACCTCACATCTACAGTCTCCCCAGGATATCTACATTTTGTGTCCATTAGTGCAGATATGTGGGTCTGCATTATGATGGTCACTTCTGGCATTGTGTAATTGATAAATGGAGACGATGTCAGTCCCCATGGGTGATGTTTGTCTGCACATGGCCAAAGGTATGTTTTATTTGCACTGCACTGTTTGACTCACACAATCTATGTTGCAATGGGACACAACCACTACTTTGCCACTGATGTATTTGTTGTTCTGTGACCAGGGATCATCCATGCTGTTTGGCAGTTGCAGCTTTTTCCATGACAACACTTACCTTTTGGTCACTGTGATGATGGGGGTTTGGACCCCATTGCCACAATGTTCAAAATGTGCTTCAGCTATGGACCCCACACTTACCTTTTGGTCACTGTGATGATGGGGGTTTAGACCCCATTGCCACAATGTTCAAAATGTGCTTCAGCTATGGACCCCACACTTACCTTTTGGTCACTGTGATGATGGGGGTTTAGACCCCATTGCCACAATGTTCAAAAGGTGCTTCAGCTATGGACCCCACACTTACCTTTTGGTCACTGTGATGATGGGGGTTTAGACCCCATTGCCACAATGTTCAAAAGGTGCTTCAGCTATGGACCCCACACTTACCTTTTGGTCACTGTGATGATGGGTGTTTAGACCCCATTCCCACAGTGGTCATGGTCTGCTTGCATTGTGAAGGGCACACACATTTTTGTGTTACACATGTGATAGGGGGTCACATTGTATGTTCAATGTCATGTTCAGTGTTGTAGGCATTTGACACAGACTACACACTCTTGTCATGATGTTGGAGGGATGTCTTTTGCTGACATTCCTTATGTTGTAGTATGCTGGTTGTGTCATGCATTACCCATCCTATGAGTGGGGATGGTAGTAGTGACAGGCATCCAGCCCCCCATGAGTGGGGATGGTGGTAGTGACAGGCATCCAGCCCCCCCTGGGTAGGGGTGGTGGTGGTGGTAGGAATCCAGGCCCCCATGAGTGGGTGGTGGTTGTGGTAGGCATCCAGGCCCCCATGAGTAGGGGTGGTGGTAGTGGTAGGCATCCAGCACCCCATGAGTGGGGATGGTAGTGGTGACAGGCATCCAGCCCCCCATGAGTTGGGGTGGTGGTGGTGGTAGTGGTAGGCATCCAGGCCCCCATGAGTGGGATGGTAGTAGTGACAGGCATCCAGCCCCCCATGAGTAGGGGTGGTGGTAGTGGTAGGCATCCAGCCCCCCCTGAGTAGGGGTGGTGGTAGTGGTAGGCATCCAGCCCCCCCTGAGTAGGGGTGGTGGTAGTGGTAGGCATCCAGGCCCCCATGAGTGGGATGGTAGTAGTGACAGGCATCCAGCCCCCCCTGAGTAGGGGTGGTGGTGGTGGTAGGCATCCAGGCCCCCATGAGTGGGATGGTAGTAGTGACAGGCATCCAGCCCCCCATGAGTTGGGGTGGTGGTAGTGGTAGGCATCCAGGCCCCCATGAGTGGGGATGGTAGTAGTGACAGGCATCCAGCCCCCCATGAGTTGGGGTGGTGGTAGTGGTAGGCATCCAGCCCCCCCTGAGTAGGGGTGGTGGTAGTGGTAGGCCTCCAGGTCCCCATGAGTGGGATGGTAGTAGTGACAGGCATCCAGCCCCCCCTGAGTAGGGGTGGTGGTGGTGGTAGGCATCCAGGCCCCCATGAGTGGGATGGTAGTAGTGACAGGCATCCAGCCCCCCATGAGTTGGGGTGGTGGTAGTGGTAGGCATCCAGGCCCCCATGAGTGGGGATGGTAGTAGTGACAGGCATCCAGCCCCCCATGAGTTGGGGTGGTGGTAGTGGTAGGCATCCAGCCCCCCCTGAGTAGGGGTGGTGGTAGTGGTAGGCATCCAGGCCCCCATGAGTGGGATGGTAGTAGTGACAGGCATCCAGCCCCCCATGAGTTGGGGTGGTGGTAGTGGTAGGCATCCAGCCCCCCCTGAGTAGGGGTGGTGGTAGTGGTAGGCATCCAGCCCCCCCTGAGTAGGGGTGGTGGTAGCGGTAGGCATCCAGGCCCCCATGAGTGGGATGGTAGTAGTGACAGGCATCCAGCCCCCCCCTGAGTAGGGGTGGTGGTGGTGGTAGGCATCCAGGCCCCCATTAGTGGGATGGTAGTAGTGACAGGCATCCAGCCCCCCATGAGTTGGGGTGGTGGTAGTGGTAGGCATCCAGGCCCCCATGAGTGGGGATGGTAGTAGTGACAGGCATCCAGCCTCCCATGAGTTGGGGTGGTGGTAGTGGTAGGCATCCAGCCCCCCCTGAGTAGGGGTGGTGGTAGTGGTAGGCATCCAGGCCCCCATGAGTGGGATGGTAGTAGTGACAGGCATCCAGCCCCCCATGAGTAGGGGTGGTGGTAGTGGTAGGCATCCAGACCCCCTGAGTAGGGGTGGTGGTAGTGGTAGGCATCCAGCCCCCCCTGAGTAGGGGTGGTGGTAGTGGTAGGCATCCAGGCCCCCATGAGTGGGATGTAGTAGTGACAGGCATCCAGCCCCCCATGAGTAGGGGTGGTGGTAGTGGTAGGCATCCAGCTCCCCCCTGAGTAGGGGTGGTGGTAGTGGTAGGCATCCAGCCCCCCCTGAGTAGGGGTGGTGGTAGTGGTAGGCATCCAGGCCCCCATGAGAGGGTTGGTAGTAGTGACAGGCATCCAGCCCCCCCTGAGTAGGGGTGGTGGTGGTGGTAGGCATTCAGGCCCCCATGAGTGGGATGGTAGTAGTGACAGGCATCCAGCCCCCCATGAGTTGGGGTGGTGATAGTGGTAGTCATCCAGGCCCCCATGAGTGGGGATGGTAGTAGTAACAGGCATCCATCCCCCCATGAGTTGGGGTGGTGGTAGTGGTAGGCATCCAGGCCCCCATGAGTGGGGATGGTAGTAGTGACAGGCATCCAGCCCCCCATGAGTTGGGGTGGTGGTAGTGGTAGGCATCCAGCCCCCCCTGAGTAGGGGTGGTGGTAGTGGTAGGCATCCAGGCCCCCATGAGTGGGATGGTAGTAGTGACAGGCATCCAGCCCCCCATGAGTTGGGGTGGTGGTAGTGGTAGGCATCCAGGCCCCCATGAGTGGGATGGTAGTAGTGACAGGCATCCAGCCCCCCATGAGTTGGGGTGGTGGTAGTGGTAGGCATCCAGCCCCCCCTGAGTAGGGGTGGTGGTAGTGGTAGGCATCCAGGTCCCCATGAGTGGGATGGTAGTAGTGACAGGCATTCAGCCCCCCCTGAGTAGGGGTGGTGGTAGTGGTAGGCATCCAGGCCCCTATGGGTGTGTATGGCATTGGTGATAGCCATCCCGCCCCTATGGTTCTGCTGTTGCTAGTGTACGTCATTTCTGCATCCCTATGTGTGTGTGACATATGTCGGGTACGTGTCGTTTGTTTGTGTAGTGGGTGTTTGACTTACCGTCTGCGCCGTACGCGTCCGTACCAGTTCCGGTAATAGATGTACAGTATTGGTAGGACCTGCGCGATGGGATTCATGGTTGGGTCGTCTCGTTCGGGTTTCTCATGGCTTCGACTCGTACTCATAGCTGGCTTGTTCGTCTCGTAGCCGTGGATCGTCTTGTGGCGCGAATCGAAGCTTATGTGCGGCTCTCCCGGATGCTCTGATGTGCCGGACGTAGCGACCAGTTCGGCGCGTACGGAGTGCGCATCGTACTTGCCCGGCCGGAAGGTGCTGTGTATTTACTTCCGTGCGACTCGATTCTGCGTTTTCGGATCCAGCTCGGTCGGGGAACTGGAGCTGGAATGGGTACGTACGGCTCGCTCGGAATTTTAGCAGTAATGCGCATCGTACTTGCTCGCTCAGACGACTGTTCGAATCGTTCGGGAAAAACGCGTTTGGCTCGTATTTTTTCCGAACGAATCGTATTCGGTGCGCTTCCGGCCGAGATCGGAATCGACCCCTATGTCTTGAAATGCGATATCTGCCAGCAGATGAAAGGTTCCACCGTAACACGTCCTGCGCAGACACCGTTGTTAATAGCTGACAAACCACTAGCGTGTGTCTACCTAGACCACTGCGGCCCCTTAAAAAGAGATGGGGCTAAAAGATATATCATGGTTGCAGTGGATTCCTGCTCGAGATTCCTATGGGTGTGGCCCCAGCGCTCAGCTGACGCTCGAACTGTCATCAGAGATTTGCCGAGTCTTTATAGGCACATACGCAATTGGCACATTACATTCTGACCAGGGCCCCGCGTTTAGCTCTAGGGCTTACAAGGAAGCCATGGGAAGTTTGGGTGTAGCATTGCGGTACTCATCTATGTACCATCCCAAGGGAAATTCAGTTGTGGAGAGAAAAAACCGAGACTTAAAGCAATCTTTGACAGCTAGAGTATTAGGCATGGGTGAAAGTTGGGTAAAACATCTTTATGGAGTCCAGAGGGACCTTAACAATATGCCAAGAAGTTCTCTATGGGGTCACTACATATGAGGTCCTATTTGGGACGAGAATGTGGGTACCTGATCTTGATTGTGAAGGCACAGTGGTGGATTAAAAGCCTTTTGACATCCATGATCGTTTGGCTGTTTTACAGGATCTAAATGAATCGAGGACAAAACAAAGTAACATCCACCTGAAGCAGACCGCCACTGGGGAAGTCAAATCAGTCACGGCAAGACCTGTCTGGATCCCAAAAGTCGGGGATCTGGTCAGAGAGAAGTTAGCGGACAAAAAGGAGTTTGGACCATCCTACAGAAAATCTATACCGGTCCTAGCCATTGAAGGAACAAGAACTGTACTTCTACCGCCTCTTGCCAGGAAAAAGGATAAAAGATTTGTCTCAATTGACCTAATCAAACCACACTATGTGGCCGATACTAAACAGTAGGCCATGTGGACTCCAATGTAGCAGACGCCCTCCTCTCGCTACTATCCAAGAAGTTCAAACGGAAAGACTCATCAGTGGAGAGGTGTGGTGCAGCGGCCAGGGCAGCTGACTTCGGAGCACAGGGCTCACGGTTCGATCCCCGGCTCCGGTGGCAGCTCAGCACCTTGTGACTCTGGGCAATAGCTCACTTAATTTCCACGACGTCCCCCAGTGCCTTGAGACCTGTAAGGGTGAGTAGTTCGCGCTTTACAAATACGGATTTACATTTTTTTTTTTTATATCACGTTCGAAGAGCCTCCTGTACGGAATGAAGGACTGTGCAACAATGCTATGGAACTCGTTCCTCTTGGACCTGAAGTTCAACTTCAAAATCAAACTCAACATAATAGCAAGCATATTGCTATAAGACCAAATACTGATGTTTACGTCAACATGCCTCGACAAGAGCAAAGTACGATTTCAACAAATCCTGATGCAATTCCAACAATTGATCGAACTGCTTCTGGCTACTTTATAAACTTTGATACATTTTCTTTGGATCCAAGTGAACCTGAAACGACGCCAGCCAAAAAATCACGCAAGCAGCAAATAAAAGACTTTCTGAACTTTCTTAAATGACTTACCTGGTATCGCCTTGGGTAAAACTATGGGTAATTACTGGGGTGCTTTCCTTTCATTTCCGACTATGCCTAGTGATAGTTTTTAACATGCTTATTAGTGGACAATACATTCGACAAAGCTCTAAAGCCCAAAAGGTGAATATAATTTTAAAACCACATCAATCATCTCATCGAGAACAAAGAGACTTGTCATCAGTGAACATTACAGCAGTTCCTATACCTGATGGTATAGTTTGAGACAAGGTTGATTTCGATATATTTGGTCCGACAGAAATTAAAAAAATTCCACATTTATTTAAAATATCATTGAATGATATCATTACCTCAAGTACATTTTCCGATGATTAGGATTTTGAAACTGTAAATAACATGTTGTCTGATTTAGAGAAATCTGCTGCATTTTTTAATAGTCAAACATTGGAGAGCTCAGCAGATTATTAATCAATGTATTGTTATCAACATTATGGTCATCATTTTTTGCATAAATCTGCCAATCCAAGAAATGTGTTCACTTACCACCAGTGGGAACATTGTCCAACACCGCCGAAGGGTAGTTCAAAAACATTTACACAGAAGTTTCCATATTTTTCAGGGTTTAATATGTCAGACCCAGCCTCATATTATTATAAGGTTGCACCAGCATCAGCACAGAAAAATATGTTAACAAACACCAAACAGATTTACTCTGCATCCTTTATTGCCCAGTTGTCTGAACAAGGTTACGACTTATTGAAGGACAGCATAGACTTGAAATCGGTCTGGGGTACTAGAGAATGGCAAGTTCAGGGAACAGAAGCTTTATTTAGAGCATGCCTTATCCCTCAACAAATCATGTTTTTGAATGAGACAGTGCAACAGACGTCTTGCCTTGGACTAGCCAAGAATAAAGACTTGAACACACCTCGGCTACCAACAACATCGCACACCGAGGGTAACGAAACATCACAAAAAGGGATTACATTAGATGACATTATATCATACAACAGATCAGACCCCGATTGGAAGAAATGGTTGATTTGGCCCACAGACACCAATGGTTGTCAGGAAAGATTCATGGGTAAAACCAAAGGGTTTACAATCCATAGGCCAGATCCGCGTTATGTATAGAGACAACATCCAGGGATAGTGACATTGTACAGAGTTGGGAAGTTGTGCCTTAATTGGCTAGAAACTTCAACATTCACAGAAGTGAAACAACACTTATCCTTACTCACACAGGACAGGACATGGATCTTAGGTATTTTTTACTAGGTCCCAGGAAACCACGCCAAAAACGTTTCATATATGCTGGCATTTACGCTGCCTACAATGAAATTTGGAAAATATCACAACAAGAGGCCGCAGAGAGAATACGGGAAATAGACCGTATTAACTTAGAGAAATCTCTAGCAGTGGTAGAAAATGGGTTAACAACATTGACCTCCAGGATATATTCCATAGGCAACATTGTATCTTCTGCGATAGACATTCTGGAACAAGATTTGGCCATATTACAACACGGGTAATCTCAATCACGTTCTATCATGTCGTTAAGCTGGACGCTACAATCTTTGCGTGCAGGCTATGTGCCTTGGCGTTTTATAAACAGTACGTCTCTGTTTTCTGAATACAATCTAACAGATAAACAGATAGAAATGGCACAAAGGGGAGCTAAATATACAATGCTGCATATCGAAAAACTGGATAGGTTACCATTTACAGTGGCAGAATCACCGTCCACGGAATGGCTAATCCATGGCCACATAAATCTACCGGTCACTACTTTTCAGTTTCAATATTGTCTTGAACAAAAGCAGGCAGGCAAATATGAAAAAATGGGTAAGGAATATATTAAGGAATCTTGGGAATTACCATACAGATTTCGAAAATCTCCTGTATAATATCTATGTTAAAGTTCAAGCCCGACGTCATCCTTTAGGCCGACACAGTAACACAGCAAGGTAGGACCACTGGGGAGACCTGTCATGTCTTGCTTAGAGATACAGAGGAGATCGTGTCTTCCCGGCTGACAGACTGACCAGAGACGCTGATGTTCCTGCATGAAGACGCTCCAGCTAGCAGTGGTCTAACATTCCTCACGGGGTGTCCAACTCGAGACCAGGACAGGGTCCCACATTCTCTAATTCTCAGGTAATGGGGTGGACTAGATCCTAGAGGGATTCTTGGCATAACACCTACACAGATGCTAGGTACATTTAGGTACATCTAGTTAGGGAGGCATCGTAGGAGTACGCACTTTTAGGTTGCACCTTTTATCATGTGTTTTATTTACATGTATATATTAATGATTTCTGCAAGATGGTAGAACTATACCATCCCTTTACTTTTGTAGTATTGCTAATCATATATCTCTGCTACTGTCTAATGGTTGTTGCAGCTCATATATTCTACACTAGAATAACAACTGTTCAATAAATACTTATTGAAACGCCCAGCCTGTTTATTCTGTGTATCTATGAGACACACTAAGTGAGCACGAGTCGCTGAGCGAAAAGTAGTATATTGTTTCCACAATCCTGAGGGATCAGGGTTGTCATGTTCTGAGGTTGCCAGAGACTATTCTCTCCCCGATAAGAGGAGATTCTAGTGGCACTGTGAGCTAGCTAACGCAAACAGGCTAACGTATCCGGTGGGGGTGCTCAGAATCAGTCTGCCACCAAACCCACAGTTTATGTTATCCGAAACGCACAGATCCTGTATAGGGTATATAGGAACTACACGACAAGCCAGGAGACAGTGGTGTTCTTTAATGCCATGGTTTTAAAACTGAAGCCTAGCCTAGCAATGGTGTTCTCTCAAGCTGCACACCTTACCAATATAATTGGGTGGTATAATTACACTCTGCAGCCAGGTATGACATTTAACTTCAATGGATTTATTATTGTGCCAGCTTACCTTACTGGAAAGTTAAGTATGCCAATTGGGTGTAAAAATGTCACATTAGATGTTTAGAGACAGAGCATACACACCGTGGCACTGAATTGCTGTCTTAAGGTGTACAGAGTCATAAATCCAGCAAAAACAGATTAAAAAAAAGGGAAAACTATCCAGAGACCATGCAAAAAAGCTGTTTCCTACATGGGTAAGCAGTGTGTATATATATATCCCTGGTATCCTGCACTGCAATCGTGTAAGAAGGGGCTCGCGCTCATGATAGATTTGTCTGGTTGCTACAGACTGTATAAATTGTGCAACACCCGACTGCAACTATCATTTTTTGGATTAAGTATTATGGTCCCCAGTACGATTTAGTGGCTTTGCCGGCTCTGTGTTTTTGTGTACTGAAGAGGGACTCCCAGTCCCAGGAATCCGCGCTTTGACCAAGAGGAGGGGCATGATACTCGCACAAAAGTATGCGGCATCTCCTGCGGCATGGGACGCTCAGCTTTGCCGGTTCTGTGTTTGGGTGTACTGAAGAGGGACTCCCAATCCCAGGAATCCGTGCTTTGACCAGGAGGAGGGGCCTAACACTCGCACAAAAGTGTGCGGCATCTCCTGCGCCATGGGACGCTCAGCTTTGCCGGTTTGCCGGTTCTGTGCTTTTGTGTACTGGAGAGGGACTCCCAGTCCCAGGAATCTGCGCTTTGTCCAGGAGTAGAGGCCTGACACTCGCACAAAAGTACGCAGCATCTCCCACGCTGCGGGACATGCACGGACCACGCCCGGGCGAAGCCCAGGCCAAGGGTCGGCCGGTACTGCCCCTATCGACGACAGTAGGAGGCGGGGCCACCCCCCTTGGCTGCAAAAAAAATAGCAAAATGGAATCAGATTTGCTCGCAGATAGATTCTTGAGGCGACTAGTGTGAACGGAGGGAGGCAATCTTCAACGCAACATCAGCTGCTTCAGGAATAAGGGCAGCTTCAACAACTCGTCCCACGTGCTCTCACTGGAGGGAGCTTGGTCAAGCCTAAGTAATATTTGGAAACCACTGGGAAATCAGAACGGCACGGCAAGGACTTCTTAAAACTTTCTAAACACGCAAACTGTACGCAAGGTATTTTCTCTGCGCCTGCTCCTCGCTCTCGATACCTTTTTCTCCTGCCCTACCTTGACTGTAACATTCTACAAAAAACTTATATTGTACTGTTGAAGACATAATGTTAGGGTGTATAACCGAGAGCTGAACCCAACTCTATTAGATTTGACCTGCAAACGTTTGCTCTGCTAAAGAGGGTACTTACACTTGATCATTGGGCCCTGTTGATTATTACTGTCCACTATTGATCACCAGCGAGCCGTGTAATTTAGCAGCGATTTTGGTGGTGGGGGCGGGTGACGTGCAAATACTTTGAATACTTTGAAACCTACTTTTTATCAATTCTATATTGATTTTTTAGGCCAGTAAATCGAGCTGAAATAATTTTTTGATAACACATTCCCACCTGAGAAAAATACTTTATTAAATATGAGAAAGAGAAAGCACCCAGTCACTGCAAACAAGTTCCAGACTCACTCGCCCGACAAATCACAATTGTCACTATTAAAATATATTACAGGGGCTATGTGGCAATAGATAGGCAAATTTCTTCGGTCGAAGAGTCATTGTTAACCTGTGGAGAGACTACCATAACCCCGGGAACCTCGACTCATGTCACTGCTAAGGACCCAAAGAACCCTATAGTGAGCCTTACAATTAATAGTGTTGGAAGGGGCAATGAAGCGAGCGGATGCATAGGAGATAATGGGTGCATCCAATTTATCACCAAATCAATCTCTCTGTCTGAGTCTAACTCACTTCCACCACCCAAACGAGTAAGAAAACCCCCTACTAACTACATAAATACTTGTGTCACAAAAAAGTCTTTAAGGAAGAAACAAACCGCCATCCAAAAAAGGGGCCCCCACCCTATAGAAAAAGCTCTGCCCGAAACTATTAATATAGTTTCAAATAATCTAATAAGTAGCAAATTGGATGCCTTAGGCAAAGCTCTTAAGCTGTTCGAACAAAAGTTTAATAAAGCACTGGGGGTTTTACATACGCGCCTAGCGACAGTGGAAACTAAAACCAATTCTTGTCTGGATCTGTTGAGTTCCCTTGCAAAGGGGGAAACGAAAAATTTTAAACCCACCAGGAATGGCACTCTCAGTAAGGAGGCGCTGATTACCCTTGCAACTAATAGAACTGCCTCTGATAGCTTCAATTTAAACCCTTCAAGGGGCATAATTAGCAATGAACTTTACCTTCAGGACGTGACTGCTACCGGGGTGGATGGTGAGAGATGTCAGAGCCGTATTGTAGTAGCCTTACCCATAGATGATAATTCTTGCGATTCTACAGAGCAGGTAGATGATTGCCTTGATCTTCCACCCGCGGCCACCCCATACGTGATGGTCTTGGCAAATGTTCCACCTTTACCTGTAAACAGGACTGAGGATTGGTACGCACTAAGAAACAAGTCCTAAACTGGCTGGGTCTAAGAACAGGTTCAGCTGATCAATTATTTAAAGACATTAAAATGACGAGGAGGATCAAATGGGTGGGTAAAGGTCAAAACAAATTACGTGGGGACTGCATAGTTTTGTCTTTTAAAACCCTCGGCTGGTGGACACTGTGCTGTCCAGGAATAGAGCCCCCAACATCTACTCAACTTCTATTTCATCTCTCCAGTGGGATATTTTTACCAGCCAGAAAAACAATTTGACAAGGAAAGACTGAGGCCCACCACCATTCCAAGACATATACTGACTCTTCCAAAGTCTGTCAAATTTAGATGGGCAGGATTGACTTAATGGCAAGGTCGTCACAGAATGGAAAGAAGACGTGACCACTCCCACTCCATCTAGAGAGGGAACTAAGCCAGGGCACGATGATACAACTCTACTTTCTAGTAACAGCTCACCAGCTGTTACATATAAACTTAACCCTGAACTAGCTCATTATGAACATCTGGATTTTGTTTTCTGGAATGTGGCAGGCTTGCGGAGTAAGAGACAAAATTTAGAGTGGCTAGAGTTTGCAGCCGGCTTTCACTTCATATGCTTACAAGAGACCTGGCTTATGGAGCCAATTCATATGAATGGGTATAGAGCATACTTACCCCTGCCCTCCCTCCTGTACACGGTTGATCAAGGGCGGATTGTGTATATATGTATCCAATTGTTTACAATTCACTAAAGTTTCTTTGGACACACATAACCCTTATTATCAATTACTACTATGTGATTCGTCGGGCTCTGCCAGGCTAGTTATAACTAATTTCTATGATAATGCCCCCAAGCAAGCCTTCCGAGAAACACTACAGAAATTGAACGATGATTTGGAATATATATATACAAATAATAGTAAACATACTATTAGTTTATAGGGAGGAGATTTTAACTTATGTTTCTGTAATGCACAGCGAAGAAAGAGATGCGGCATGACAGATGCAGAAGATGTTGACCAAACACATTTTAACCATAATGTTGCTGGTGATAAGATAAATGAATTATTATTTAAATTTGACTTGGACTTTGCAAATGAGATTTCCTCCCCCTTAGCCCAACGCAAGTGTACTTTTAATGGGACAAATGCACATAGCATCATTGACCACATCTTACTATCAAATAGGTGTGCTGCCCAAGTATTTAATTTTCTCATCCACTCGATCTCATTAAGTGATCACTACCCTTTGAGCATTGAACTATTGTCAAATGTATTCTTTAAGCAACGGCACAATAATATTACCTCACTAATAGATGAAATTGAGTTAGCAAGCCATAATGGGTATACCTTGCGATGGATACAGATTGTCCCGGAGGGGTTTCTGAAGCAACTTATAATCAGTAACAGAGAGGCTTTCAAGACCTGTCTAAATGATTTGATAGCACCCATTGACATTATTAATGCCTTTTTGTCAATTGGCTGTTGTAAGTAAAAAAGCAAGACAGGAGACGAAGGGTTGGTTTGACACTACATTTACTAGGGCCCACAAATGGCTAAAAGAGGCTTTACACAAATCTCCCAGATGCAATCATGAGGCCCAGACTTGTAGGTCAGATTACAAGATGGCGGTAAAGCTGAGGAAGTCACAGCTAAGGGAGAAGGCTTGGGAATCTTAATGTGAAGCATGCGCAAGTAAGGATAATAGAGCTTTCTGGAGAGTAATTAACTCCGCACCATTGGTAGCAGATGAAGCTCCCAGGATTGAGATGTCCATCATGGAAGCAGACTGGACAAAGCACTTTACCACCATCTACTCTCTACCTAATGTGGTGCCTGTACTAGAGCAAGGATATAGTCATGTGATGATAACTGACACTCCACAGACTACTGCTATGGTCCCCTTCAGTATGGAAGAAGTCAATGATGCCATATTGGCCAGTAAAGGTGGTAAAGCCTCAGGTCCGGACGCAATTCCAGTAGATCTGTATAAAGCCAATAATGCTTTAAGGGGGCCTTTACTGACTCTAGTACTTAGGGCATGCTGCACAGCTGGGTTTTTACCCACATGGGCCGAATCAATTATTGTCCCTATTTATAAAAAGGGAGATCAATCAAACCTGGCCTGTTACAGTCCAATTTCTCTTTCACAAGATTACAAGATTGGGCAGACACACATAACATCTTATCAGACCTACATACGGATTTTGTTCTGGCGTTGGAACAACTAAGAAGACCTCAACCTAAGCATGCTACTTGGGAACTATGTTAAAATCAAAGAGAGGAATATGTATTTAGCTTTTGTTTACCTCTCCTCAGCATTTGACTGTTTTATATGAGCCAAATTGTGGTCTATTACGAAAGAGCTGGGGGTAGATATGCCTATTATTAGTTTTTTGAGGGACCTATACTCTGGCTGTAAAGCCAGGGTAAGACATGGCATTAGAGGGTAATGCACTGAAGCATTTGGCATGGAGAGGGGGGTGAGACAGGGCTGTGTCCTGGCCCCCTTCTTATTCTCCCTATATATAAATAGTGTGGGTGCGGTGCTTGCAGCATCGACAAAAGATCTTCCACAAGTGGGGACTCGCTCTGTACTGGCTCTCCTCTATGCCTACGATGCTGTCCTTAAGGCACGTACCCCTCTCGCTCTTCGGTCCCTGTTAACAAATTTTGTCGAATACATGCAGGATCTTGGTCTTTTAGTAAATCAGTCAAAAACGTTTGTTATAAAATGTGGGAAGAACACCGCTAATTGCCAAGACATAAAAATACATGGTACAACTATAGGCTTTATCAACCCTTTTTCGTATCTGGGGATTTTATTTAATAATGAGTGCCTATGGAATAAGGTTATTTCTGATAGGAAGTTACGATTTGGTAAAGCCTGTATGGCACTCGGAGGGTTTGCTAAATGAATGGGTTCTAATCCATCCGCGCTGATGATGTCAATCTATAAAGTTAAATGTCTAAGTGTCGCACTTTAAGGGACAGGCATGTGGGGATATAAGAAATGGAGAGACATACAATTGGTTGAGAATGAGTTTTTAGATATCTTCTTGCCACCCGAAAGGTTCTTCAGTTGATGTATGTCATGCCGAACTCAGAGCCCCATTCATTACAGACCTGATCATGCTACAGCCTATTTTACTTTGGTATAAAATATGGACTTCCATACATACTCACTTAAATCATGCAATAATCAAGGACTGTCTTGAATCAAGTCTATATCAACGCATTCCATGGCTTGTCTATATTAAACATTTTTGCAACAATCTGGGTCATCCTGAGTATTTTGAAAAGCCTGAAACACTAGTTCCCATTAGCACAGACATTTTAAAAGACGAAATTATGACCCATTTGGAGAATGTTAGACTTGCATCTGAAATCTGTAAACCCAGTGTTTTGAAAAATCTAATGATTTTAACTACTTATGATATGCAGCCCTATCGTAAAGTTTGTCAGGCCCGTGTACTGGGCTTAGTACATGTCTCAGCAGTCACATAGGTGTGGCTGCCTACACACTCACAGTCTGTTGCTTTTCCTGGAAGTTTGTGGTCAAGATGTGAGTGAGGTGCTTATTATTCTCATCTCTTGATACTCAAGTGAATGCCTGTGGGGAGCCAAATGTGTGACTGCTTAGCTTTGTGCCTACATAGATCATGTATTTTGTAAATTGACTCTATAGTTAGATGAGATCTCAAACTCTTCTTTTTGCTAATTTGTGGCTAACTAATTTCATGAGCTGGGGTTTGAGTGCTGATGGTCTATTTGTGAAACGTAAATTCCTCCTCCCACCCAGCCCAAAGAGCTCATCTGGAACTAGGGTTACCTGACAGTGAGTGGAAATGGACTAGCAAGATGGTTGTCACTGGTGCCTGGTGTTTGGAGCACAAGAGCCAAGTTGGTAGTTGTGATAGGGTCAGACAGCAGTCACCAGTGTCAGCCAACTTGCTAGTACACCTCCACTCACTGTCAAGTAGTTATAGGCCCAGATGATCTTGTTGGGCTATGTGGGAGGAGGAGTGTTTACTATTACTCCGACTCCCATCAGGCTCTGTCATACACACGCTCTTCCCACCCAGCCCAAACCTGGAACTCTGCTTTGCTGGGTGTGAGTGGGTATCTACTGCTAAGATTACTGACAATGGTGCCTGTTGTCCGAGTTGTCCACAACTCCCATCCAGGCCTTTTGCTCCAAACACCAGTCCACAGTGTCAGCCATATTGCAAGTACATTTCCCTTCACTGTTGGGATGGGAGGGTGGAGGAGTATTTGCAATGGCCACATCTCCCATCAGGCCCTGTCCTTCACACACTCTTCCCACCCTGTTCAACAAGGCCACCAGGGAGAATGGTTTCCTGGATGATCCTATACTTTGCTATGAGAGCATGCATTCCGAACGGAATGCATGCTCTCATAGCAAAATGCTAAGGTGCAGTTCATCCCTGCACCCCGAGGCAGGCACCTCAAGGTGCCTGCCACCGAGTGCAGGGATCACCAGGGGGACACCATAGGTGCCCCCCTTGGCTGCCATTTTGTGGCCGTGCATCAATGAGGGCCCTACTAGGAGCCCCCAAAGCTGTTTCCCAATGCCTATTTGTGCCAGAAAGGCCGGCACAAAAAGGCAGTGGGAAACTGTGATCGTTATCCCTCGGCCGGAAAGAGCCGGCCAGGGGATTACTGTGGGCCTTCCGAATGGCGGACGGGCTCTCTGAGCCCGTCATATGCCATTCAGAAGACTGATTTGGATTTCATTCTGACCAAGCCCATTGAAATGAATCGGTCAGAAGTGAATCCAAATCGTCGATTAAGATGCGGGCAGGAGGGCTCTGAGCCCTTTCTGCCCACATCGTAATCGGGCCCTCAGTATGTCCGGCATGAAAAGGCTGTCGGAAACTGACTTTGGGGGCCCCTAGCAGGCCCCCCTTCACCCTGAGTCCTCCGGTTTTGGGTCGAGGGGGTACCTAAGGGACCCCCTTGTAAAACCATGCATAGTGTGCAGGCACCATCGGGTGCTCGCGACAGGGTACAAGGTTTTCCGCAGACACCCATTTTCCCCATAGGAGCCTCTGTTGTTGGTCGGAATACAGGCTCCCATTGAACTCAATGGGAGTTCCTCCGAATGGTGTTCAGAAGCATCATAATTGGTAGGGCGGAACTGCCGACCGTGAGTCGGTCGGAACCGAATCCGAAAAGGAGTCGGGCGGTTTAGATTCCGACCAACATCGTAATGAGGCCCTAAGTCAGGGAAAGTGCTGGACACTAAACATATATAATTTACTATTCCCACTCCAAACTACATTAAATCAGGGAAGGTGTTGGACACTAAAAATATATAATTTACTATGCACACTCCAAACTACATTAAATCAGGGAAGGTGCAGGACACTAAACATATATAATTTACTATTCCCACTCCAAACTATATTAAATCAGGGAAGGTGCTGAACACTAAACGTGTAAAATTTACTATTCCAACTCCAACCTACCTTAAATTCCAAAACGTCCTACCCATCTAACCTTTGTAAATCTGTAACACCACACCAATATACCTTAAACATAACCACCAACCCACTAATATGTTAAAACAAGTAAAATAATATTTACAACATATATTACAATTTAAAAAACATATTATACATTTTACATATATAATTTTGCACCATTACAACAACATTAATACATTATGTAAAATCATATAAATAAACATACATATCTTTTTACGGTAACAATTTACATTTAAAAAAAAAATGTTGATACCAAAAATTGTTTAAATCATATTTTCTTTAATGTTTTCTTAAATAATCATTTTTTACCAAAATTTAAGAAAAAATACAAATAAATTAAACTTTATTCTTTTTATTTACCCCTAATTTTTTTAAATACATTTAAAATACTGTTCATTTTTTAAAATATTAGTAAATTATCCAAAATGTTATATAAAATAGTTTTATATAATAATAAAAATTCTTGTATACAAAATATCCCAAAAATAAGCAAAATATAATTTTTTTAAAGAATTTCAAATTAAATATCAAAATATCAGCTTTGGAGGACCCCTCCTTCCGAGGCTCACTGGAGTCTGCAATAGCTACCTATTTTGCACTTAATACCGGCTCCACGGACTCGACCCTCACTGAATGGGAGGCTTTTAAGGTGGTGATTAGGGGCCATTGCCTGGGTCAGACTTGGAGCATTCGCAGGCAGTTAGACACCTCACTGACCTGCATTAAGAACCGGTTACTCCAACTCGAGTCGCAGGTCGTCACCAACCCGACTCGGCAGCAGCGCCTCAATGCTGCTCATGCTGAACTGGAGACACTTCTAGACCACCTACGCTGCCATAACTATTTGGCGCACTCGATCCACTCCCATTCGACCGCAGACAAAGCCGGGAGACTATTGGCCTACTTGATTAGACAGGAACACCCCCAGAGACCCATACATTTCCTCCTTGATGACCTAGGTCAAGAACGCAACACCCAGGGAGACATTCACGCACTGATGACTGACCATTATACCCGCCTCTACGACACCTCCCTGACAGGTAACGCTCACGACGTGAGATCCTTCCTGGACACAGTGGAGTTACCTACTCTGTCATTGGACCAGACACTGGAGCTGGACACTCCGATAGCAGAAGACGAAGTACGGGACGCACTACGTGCCTTGTCCTCGGGTAAGACTCCAGGACCAGACGGACTCCCAACGGAATTTTTCAAAACTTACGCAGAACATTTGGTGCCGCAACTGCACTCGGTGTTCCTGGAGGCAATCTCGGAAGGGACTCTGCCCCCATCCATGCGAACAGCTAATGTGGTGTCTTTGTTGAAACCTGGTAAGGATCCAGCGTCTCCTGGCTCCTACCGGCCGATTGCTATCTTGAACTCGGATTATAAGATCCTGGCGAAGATCTTGGCCAACCGGCTAGCCCCGCTAGTCCCTGATCTGGTACATTCTGACCAGAATGGATTCGTCCCGCAGCGTAGCACGGCCCTGAACCTACACCGCTACTTTCGGGTGGCGGAATATGCCCCAACCGTCTGGCCGCGCTCCGGTTGCATGGTATTAGACCTAGAGAAGGTCTTCGATTCGCTGGCCTGGAATTTCCTCTTCGCGGCCCTGACACGTTTTGGGGTTGGTCCCTACTTCCTCGGCTTAGTACGGTTGTTATACTGTAATCCATCAGTTCGGGTTCGGACAGGCCCATATCTCTCAGATCCGATTCAAGTACGACGAGGGACACGGCAAGGATGCCCGCTGTCCCCGTTACTATTTGCGTTAGCAGTGGAGCCGCTGGCGGCTCATATCCGCACTCACGTAGATATGGGGATCGAACTAGGCGATGGCATACACACCATTTCGCTTTACGCGGATGACCTATTAATATACGCCAGGGACCTTCATGATGTTCCCCCTTCCCTTGACCGAGCCCTTAGTCTTTTTGCGCGTGCTTCCAGGCTGCAAGTCAACCCGACAAAGTCCATACTCTCCCCGTTCATAGGGGGCATCCCGGATCCGGGCTACACACTTGGGGGGGAACCAGTGGCCTGGTGCACCGATCCTTTTCGTTATCTAGGAGTCCAGGTCTATCGCGCCAAAGCTGATCTCTTCGACGGAAACATTGTCCGCGCTACTACGGCGATTCGGTCTCAGATGAGGTTCTGGCAGACCCTCCCCTTGGCAATATCAGGTAGAATCGCCCTGGTTAAGATGGTGGTTCTCCCCCGCCTCCTATATTATTTCGCCACTCTGGCCCTCATCATCTCACCCCCTTTCTTTAAACAATGGGAAAGAGTAGTGCGGGATTTTATATGGGGAGCATCGCGCCATAGAGTATCCATGGGAAAACTTTACCTGCCCACTGAGTTGGGTGGCCTTGCGGTACCCAATTTCGAACATTACTACCTGGCCTCCCAGCTACAGTGGATCGCCAGGTGGATGTCCTCCCGTTACTTGCAAGACACGGCCTCTATGCAACCTTCGCTACCGATGGCAACCCTACTCCAGATTTTCCACCCTTGCTTTACACTTAGACCCCCAGATGTTTTTCTCCTCAATGTAGCGCACAAATGCTTCCGAAGGTGTCTTTTCCTCACTAGGACCACCATCCCATACGCACCCGCCATCCCGCTATTGGGAACTCCACGGGGAGACACCTACACGACAGCAGCAGAGTTACATCACTGGTCCTCGGAGGGGATACAGGATGTGGGGGACCTCTTCCAAGAAGGCGCTCTCATCCCATTTCAGGAACTCATAGAAGGGGAGAATATACATCCTGGGCAGTTTCTACTACACGGAACACTCATAGCTACGTTCACGTCCAAATGGGGAGCGCTTGCCCAGGAACCTCCCATACATCACACACTGCAGTATCTACACGTGATGGGGAGAGGGAAACACCTCACGTGCTGGTTCGCATCTTCACTCCGACAACACACGGAAACAGATCTCACCCGACTCCGACTTCACTGGGAGGGGGCGCTGGGTAGAGCGTTTACAGACAGGGAATGGTTGGCTGCTCGCGGCGGCCCGACGCGCATCCCCCGGAATCAACGATTTCGACGGATACAATTTTTCATACTCCATCAGGCCTACCTTACCCCAGCCCACATCAACAGGTACTTCCTCCGCGTGGATGCGGCTTGTCCCCGATGCTGACACTTAGATGCTGACATATGCTTTGGGGGTGTCCAGTCCTGACTGACTATTGGCACACAGTGACCACTACCCCCGTGGGCTGCACCTCCCGCACCATTCCCCTGACCTGGGAAGCCCATGTGTTGCACCTCTTCAGTAGAAACAAGAAATACAGAGCTGCCGCGCGGTTTCTAGACCTCGGTCTCATAAGAGCCAAACGCTAGCTTACCAACCGATGGAAATCCCCCCTGCCGCCGCACCCTCTTGCCTGGTGCAGATCCTTACTCAATTGGGCGAGGGCGGAGGGTGCAGTATTACGCAGAGAGGACCTGCTTGGCATACGTATGTTCCCCCTGGCACCTCAATGGGATGAGATGGTTTCCAGACTTTCGGGGGCAGGCACAGACACGCGATCCCCAATTGCATCACAGAGGCTCATCACTCAGGGTAACCCCCCCCCTCACTGACGTAACTGTGGACTAACACCGACACTCGGACAGGCGCCACCCCTGTGTCATGGATTCCTGCCACCACTGAGACTTGGAGGTGTCTGAGGCCCTCCAGCGAATTTAGGTATGGCGGCAGGTCTTACGCGACTCTTCCCTGCCCTTCCTTCACTTTCGTTGTCCTCATTTTGTTGCACCCTATGTCCCAGGTTATGTTTGAACTGCACTGTTCTTGAACTACTCGCATACTATCTGATGTATAGATTTAGCAGCACTACTTTGTCCTTTTGAGATATTGCCACAGGCTTGGCTATAATTAACGCACCCTGCATTTGCACGGTTATGTCGTTCCTAATCGCAGTGTATCTTACTACTGGCAATTAAATCTCTTCCCTTTTTCCCGTCTGTTACATGTATGCTGCTCTTATTGTAAGGTTTCACTGCTCAATGTGCAAAACAAACAAAAAATGGTTAATAAAAATAATTTAAACAAAAAAAAAAAAAATATATCAACATTACTAAAATAAACTAATTCAAATGTATTCACCATAAATTTTTGATTTAAAATAAAACCAGAACTATAAATGTTGTTTTCCTTTTTAAATGATCAAACATCCCAATATTAAAAAATAAATAAAAAAATACACAAAAATATGAATCACATTTTAATGCAAAATTCAAAAGCCAAAAAATTAAAAATATAGCAATTCTTTCTACAAAATTTACATTTTAAATTGAACAAAAATCTTCAAAAAATAATAAAATAACACAACATAACCTTCTAAATAATAAAAATAAATCCAATTACCAAAATTTCTAAATTTTGTCAATTTGTTTAAAAAATACAATTAAACCAATATCAATTATTTATTAAAAATAAAATTTTAATTTTTGAAATGTACTTGTAAATCACAAAAATCCAAACAAAACAATTTTTTAAATTGATCCCACAAAACATCATACCATATAAACACCAAATCAAAAAATATTATTTGTTTTTAATATTAATTAAAAAAATGTTCTTCACTCCCCACCTTTATCCCCTATAAACCCAACATCCCGCTCCTAAAAATAGTCAAAGAAATATTTTTTTTTACATATTTTAAAACACTTCATTTTCAACAACTTCATCGCCCACCACATTCGGATGGCGGGCGGCTGTGTGGCGGTCGGAAAGACCGACCGACACGGATCTGCCGGTCCAACAGAGACAGAGTAATGCCTACAATGGTGGCGGTGCCTACAAGGCACCGCCTAAGGCATTACGATGTTCCTTTCCGCCGGCCCTTTCATGACGGTGAACCTCCCATGAAGGCTGGCGGAAAGGGACATTGGGGGCACCCCTTACCCCCGGCCCATGGACACAGGACCTACATATCCCTGCACCATGTGGCAGGCATTGCATGGTGCCTGCCACATAGTGCAGGGATATGTGTGGGGTGTCTGTTTTGTATTGCTGCAGGTGCTATGGAGCGCAGCACCCGCCGCAATACAAAACATGGACAATGTGACCGCCACAGTGGCGGTCGCATCATAATTAGCCCTGTGGGACCCCTGCCTTGTAGGTGGGCAGTCCCAAATGCGAAACGATGGCTGACGGACCGAAGTTCGTCCGCCATTGTTATCGGGCCCTAACTATGTAAACCAGAGTCTGCAAATAAATACCTTGACCCAATAAGCAAAAGAAGTCTGTGACATTATTGTGGTCCATGCCAGAGAGCACTTTTCATTCACAAAGCATCTTGTAAGTGCAACTCAATTGCGAAGTGACCTTTCTGAAAGACATGCCAAATCTTTCCCAGCCGAGGAACTCGTAGAAACGGTAAAAGCCTATTCTATGCTAGACAAAGTCAGATTGCATACAGAACTTTCAGTCCTGTATGGAAGACATGACTTCCGTCAGGCTACTGGTGGTGCTGTGGCTTTAGTAACCTTTTTAAGTGAAAACAACTTACGGAAGTTTTTTTCTGAGATCATAAAGCTTTTAAGAGGTGTGATTACTACACCCATGACAAGAGCAGAGTCTGAGTGAATTTGTTCCACACTGAACAGGGTAAAGCATTTTTGCGAAACACAATGACTCAAGCTAGACTTAATGCATTGGCCATGCTATCAATGGAAAAAGAGCTAATAATCGAAACACCAGAATTCAACAAAACAACAATCGAAAAGTCTGTTCATATTAAAGATTGACAAGCAAACTTTCTATATAAATGGAAAATATGAATCTGATGTTTGATCCAAGTTTCAGGCGTTTATAGCTAGGTTTGTTTTGTTTGATAATATTTGGAAGCACTGTTGGCAACTTACTCATTCCATTTAATGTTCATACAATTCCTGTACAGTTGATATGTAGTTATATATGTGTGTTTATGTATCTGTGAATTTATATATATATTTGTTTTCATATGTTATTATTATTTAAAATATTTTTGTTGTTTGAGTTTAAAAATATCATATTGGGTTTGAGGGTATATTTTTTTAAATGTACAACGTCTAGCGCCCTATTACGATCTTGGGCGGAGTTTCCTCTGCCTGACATCGTCTCGGTCATGGGATCGACCGACAACCGGTCGGCGGTCCCGACCGACTAATTAGGATGCGACCGAACACTGTTTGGTCGCATTCCTATACTTTACAATGGGAGCATGTATTCCGGCCGGAATGCATGCTCCCATTGTAAAATAGGAGGTGCAGTTCATCCCTGCACCCCGTGACAGGCACCTCAACCGCATTGTAATCAGCTCCTTAGTTATTTTCATAATTTATTTTTCTACTGTACTGACAGGCACAAGAGTCTGAGAGTGGCATGCAAAGTATTTAAATATTATTATTTAAAAAATTGTTTGTGTTTAAAAATATCATATTATATTTGAAAAATTCTTAAAATGTAAATTTATTTATTTTCATAATTTCTTTTTATTTAACCATTTTCTACTGTGCTTACAGGCACAAGGGCCTAAGAGTGGCATGCAAAGTATTTAAATATTATTATTTAAAATAATTTTGTTGTTTGTATTTACAAATATCATATTGGTTTTGAAGGCCTATTTCTTCAAATGTACATTTATTTATTTTCATAATTCATTTTTATGTAACCGTTTTCTACCGTGCTGACAGGCATGCAAAGTATTTAAATAATATTATTTAAAATAATTTTGTTGTTTGTGTTTACAATATCATATTGGTTTCGAAGGGATATTTCTTCACCTAACCTGCTTATACATATAAAGTTTTTGTTGTTTCTTTCTAAAACGAATTACAACATTTTAATGGAGATTTCTTATATTTTAAGCAATGCATATTAGTCTAATTTCATAATTTATTTTTATTTAGTGGTTTTCTAAGGTACTGATGGACCCAAGGGCTTCAGAGCGATATATGAACTATTTTAAGCACAATATTTACTTCATTTTTTTGCAAAATTGCCTTGTTCATAAATACAAAGCTTTTGCTGACTTCCTAAAAATTAAATGTTTGTTTTGAATGGATATTTCTTATACTTGTAGCTATTTAATATGTCATTAAGATTACTGGGCAAGCAACATTGAATTGAATAGCTGATGCAGAAAAGGAAGTGGCCAGCCTGCATTGCCGGTAGGAACAAAGGGCCTGATTAGGATGGCGGGCGGACTCACGTCCTAACGGAGACGGGGACTGCCCCACAATAGTGTTGGGGGTCCCACAGGCCAAATTACAATGTGACCGTCACGTTGGCGGTCACATTGTACAGGTTTTCCATTGCGGCGAGTGCTGCTGGCTGCAGCACCCACTGCAATGGAAAAAGGGATGTGTAACACATCCCTGTACAAGGTGACAGGCACCATGCGGTACCTGTCACTTGGTACAGGGATCTGTTGGGGGGCACCATAGGTGCCCCCCCATTCACAAAGAAAAGGTCCCGGGTGAAGGGGGGCCCGCTACGGGCCCCCAGTGTCCTTCCCCGCCAGCCTTTCCATGGTGGGTGAACTGCCGTGGAAAGGCTAGCGTGGAGGGACCATCCTAATCCCTACGGCGGTGCCTGGTAGGCACCGCCACCATTGTAGGGATTGGGAGGCGCTCCGCAGCACCAGCAGGCTCAAGGAGCCCGTTAGATGTGTGGCGGTTGGGCTTTCCACCTGCCTGCATACCGCCCGCCATCAAGATCTGGTGGGCGTAAAAGCTGCTTAGGATGGCGGGGAGACCACCACAGACAGCCTGTCGGTGGTGGTCTCCCTCTCTTCCTAATCAGCCCCTAGGGGCCTCATTACGATGCCGGTCGGACTTACGTCCGACCGACACCGTGGCGGAAGCAGGACCACCAAACTAGTATTTGGCGGTCCCGATGTCCGCATTACAATGAGACCGCCTTCGAGGCAAAACATACACATCTGACATATCACTGCACTGTGTGGCAGGCACCATGCGGTGCCTGCCACATGGTGCAGGGATTTGTAGGGGGGCACCATAGGTGCCCCCAAGGGCCCATATCGGAGGGCCTGGGGGAAGGGGGAGCACTCTACAGGCCCCCAAGTCACTTTCCACCTGCCTTTCCATGGCATGTTAACCCCCATTAAACGGCTGGCGAAAAGGGACATTGTAATCACTACGGCGTTGCCTGAGCAAGCACCACCAATGTTGTAGGGATTGCAGCCCCTCTGACGGTCCGACGGGCTCCTTGAGCCAGTCGAATGCGTGGCAGTCGGCCTCTCCACCTGCCCTCCATCCGCCCACCATCATAATGCGGCAGGCGGTCCTGCAGGATCCGATGGCAGTGGGGCCGCCACCGACGGCCTGATGGTGGTGGTCCCACCGCCATCATAATGGGGCCATGAATTACAAGTGTGTTTCTTTGTGGACATTTATGAACCTATGTTATGTATTTTATATTGGAAAGGGGAGAGCCAAAGCAGTCTTGCCTAGTAACTGCCCTAGCTCCCCTTCGGTAGTCAGACTTGATTGGTAACCCAGAAAATCTATGAAGTATTTTAAGAGTTTTGCTTTATGAATGGCTATAAGAACTGTGGGCCTTGAGTCCGCCCGCCACCCTAATGGAGATGGGGACTGCCTGACATAGTGGTGGGGGTCCCACAGGCCAAATTACAATGCAACCGCCATGGTGGCGGTCGCATAGTACAGGTTTTCCATTGTGGCTGCTGCTGCTGGCTGCAGCACCCGCCTCAATGGAAAAACAGGATGTGTCCCGAGGTAAAGTGCCCAATGTCCATCCCCGCCAGCCTTTCCATGGTCGGTGAACCGCCATGGAAAGGCTGGTGGGGAGGGACCATCCTAATCCCTACAGCGGTGCCTGTAGGCACCGCCACCATTGTAGCGATTGGGAGGCCCTCCGCAGCACCGGCGGGCTCAAGGAGCCCGTCGGATGCATGGCGGTTGGGCTTTCCGCCTGCCTGCACACCACCCATCATCAAGATCTGGTGGGCGGAAAAGCTGCTTAGGAATTCGGAGAGACCACCACCGACAGCCTGTCGGTGGCAGCCTCCCCACCATCCTAATCAGCCCCTGTATTTTTAGTCCATTTATCACAGAGCTAGTGCTGAAAATTGCACCAAAATACACCAATTTAAAAAACAATTCCCAGGTGAGACCCCCAAAACCTTCCTTATTGGTATCATGCTCACTCGTTTCTCTCGCTCGCTAGCATTCATTGATTCATTATGCTGACACCGTACCAGTTTCAAATTAACCAGTAGTCATTGGATGTATAAACTATTTTAAGTTCAATATTTACTACATTTTCTTTAGCAAAATTGCCTTGCTCATAATTACAAAGCTTTTCCTGACTTCCTAAATGTTTGTTTCGAATGCACATTTCTTATACTTGTATCTATTTAATATGACATAAAGATTACTGCAAACACAAGGAGATGATGGACGGAGTGCTGAAACTTTTCAGACACTCACCCCCAGTCACAGATCTGGGTTGAATCCATTGTTGTGTAGTTCCTATAAGACCTATATAGGATCTGCGGGTTTAGACAACATACACTGCGGGACTGGTGTCCAGACTGATTCCAGACACCCCCACCGGGTATGTTGGCCTGTGTACCAGCTAGCTCGCAATGCCACTATAACCTCCTCTTACCTAGGAAAGAATAGTTCTTGGCAACTATCGAACATGACAACCCTGATCCCTCAGGACCGTGGAAACAGTAACTTACTTTTCGCTCAGTCACTCGTGCTCACGTTTTCTCAGAGATACACAGAATAAACGGTTGGGACGTTTTCAATAAGTATTTATTGAACAGTCGTTATTCTAGCGTAAAAAAAGGGTACTGAAATCACCAGTAGACAGTAGCATATATAAATGAGTAGCAGCACTAAGAAAGTAAACAGATGGTAGGTTTCTACCATTTTGCTAAAATCATGAATATAGATGAGTATATAAAATACATGACAGTAAAATGCGTACTCCTATGACAAAACCCTAACTAGATATACCTAAGTGTAACAAGCATGTGTGTAGGTGTAAAGCCAAGAATCCCTCTAGGATAAAGCCAACCCCATTACCTGATGTGAGACTGCGGGACCCTGTTCTGGTCTCAATTTGGACACCCCGCGAGGGATGTTCAGACCACTGCGAGCTGGAGTGTCTGCATGCAGGAACCTCAGCATCTCGCGTCAATGAGTCGGCATGGAAATCGTGATCTCCTCTGACTATCTCAGCAAGATGTGATGTTTATATACCCTAAGGTATCCCCAGGGGGTTCTACCTTGCTGTGTCAGTGTCGGACTTAGGATGACATCGGGAATGAACTTTATACACAGTTATTATGCAGGAGATGATGGCCCTGCTGTGATTCCAAGAAACTAAGAATCCTCATGCATAATTTATGAGGCCAGTGTCCAGGGAAAAACCCTACGTACTTGTGTGTAGTATTGTAACTGGGTAAAAAGGTCAGTCCTTCAAATCCATTATGTGTGTAGTATAGGAGAGAATGTAGGTGAAGGGTTATGATGTTACCTAGACCTGTATCGGGGTACATATATGAATTATAACACCCACTCCTCATCCGACTGGACGACATTACTAAAATCTAGCATATTACCAAGGCGTCTAGAGGTTTGTACGAAACAAATAATAAAAACATTTTTAAGAGAAGTTAAAAGTGTTAAAAAAAAACCTTCAAAAGTGTTCTACATAAAAATCATTCAAGTAGTGGCTCTAAAGTGTCCGTTTATATAGTCCGAACAACTACAAGCATCTGAAAGCCATGCAGATCAAAAGGTTTCAATTTGGAATTTCGAAAAAGTTAAAAGCCAAATCTTCCCAGCGTGCAACATGCCAAATGTTTATGTGTCCTTGCTGGCAGACGCAACATTGCTGCTGTCTGCATATGCAGCTGACGATCCCTGTAACACCTCACAAAGAATGTCAATTGAGCACAGATGATCTTCCGTACTGCCTGCAGCAGGTGCCGGGGCAGTCTGTGCCACATCCAAGGCCTGAGTGTTGGAGGAGCCGGTGTCCATACCAACAGGAGCAGAAACTACCTGTAGTGGCTCTAAGAATGCTGCCAACAACATGGGAATGCACTGAGGACACTGCAGAACATGGGCTATTAGCGGATCCAGTAAAGCATCAACGTCTGGTGGCACAACCGATGGAAGTGTCAGACAGAGGTCCAGCACGCATTCTTCTCCACAGAACAGGCATCGGAGAACAGGTAGGACACAGTCCAACCAGACTGGTCTAAATGACAGGAACCAAGAGGCGCTCAGTTCTCGTAGGCGAGGTGTGCCCAAATGTTGTACCATGCGATCACGGTATTTGCACTCCAGGAGAGCTGTTGCTACTTCCTTGGTGGCTGGGATGTCCATTGCGCAGCAGAAAGGTAACAATCAGGATTCCTGCTATTAGAAACAGGATCAGCGGAAGCCCTCCAAAAATACTTCCAAAGACGGAGTGTATAAAGTTTGGTATAACTCCGAGGACCGTCTGAAAGGTGCTTAACAGTCCGGAACCTATGTTCTTAAATAGGTGTACAATACTCATTGTATCAGATATGTTAAAGATACGACTTACCATTTCTGTGAAATGGAAGGGGCAGTTTGTACGTATAAGTGCCTGTATCTCAGCCGAGGACCTTGCGATCTGGAGATCAAAAGTCTCCCGGGCGGAGGTTAAGGGCACGGTTTGTTGTAAAAGCATGGCTTTCATTCTGCTCAGAGTATCAAACTGTATAAAGGAAACATTTAGCGAAGGCCATAACGGCGCCTCCCTGACTGTATGGGTCGGTGGAAACAATACTTGCATACAGCAAGTAACCCTGGAGCTCACGGTGACTAGATATGCGATGCCCGGAAGCATCCCACAACAACCTTGATCATTCAGCATCAAGTAACTCCCATTTGGGAGAAGCCTGAATACCAGTTTAATCACAGCTGCCGGGGTAACTCTCAAGTGACAGGACAGGTTCGCCACAGACCCATTACAGGCCCCATGTAGGATAATATCCTGGCATATGAGAGATCCACTTAAAGCGTTCTCGCAGTTAGTTCTGCTTAGAAACACTTCCAGATCCCCACTCCTGCATCGAAATCTGTATGGTAAACCCCAGGATTCCTTGATGAATTCCTTACCCATCTTTTCATATCGGCCTGCCTGTTGTTGTTTTAAGCAATATTGAAACTGGAAAGTTGCGACCGGGAGTGTTATATGGCCGTGGACTAACCATTCTGTGGACGGGGACTCAGCCACAGTAAAGGGTAACCTATCCAGTTTCTCAATACGCAGCATTGTATATTTTGCTCCCCTTTGTGCCGTCTTCATCTGTTTTTCTGTTAGATTGTATGCAGAAAATAATGACGTAATGTTGATAAAATGCCAAGGCACATAACCGGCGCGCAATGACTGCAGCGTCCAGCTTAACAAAATAATAGAACGTAACTGCGACTGTCCGTGTTGCAATATGGACAAATCCTGTTCTATTACATCGATAGCAGAAGATACAATGTTGCCCAGTGAATATATCCTGGATGTTAATGTAGTCATACCATTGTCAACTACGGCTAACGCCTTTTCTAGGTTAACTCTATCTATTTCTCTTAATCTCTCTGCAGCTTCTTGTTGGGAGATTTTCCAGATTTCATTATAGACAGCATATAAAAAGCGCTTCTGACGTGGTTTCCTGGGACCTAATAAAAAATCCTGTAGGTCCACATCCTCTGAGAGTAAGGACAAGTGTTGTTTCACCTGTGGTAGTGTTGAGGTTTTTAGCCAATCAAGGCACAACTTCCCAACACTGTATGATGTCACTACCCCCGGATGTTATCGTTGAACATATCGTGGGTCTGGCCTATGGATACTAAACCCTTCGGTGGTACCCCTGAATCTCTCTTGACATCTATTTGTGTCTGTGGGCCAAACCAACCATCCATTCCAATTGGGGTCTGATCAATTGTATTGCAATATGTCACCCAGCTTAGCCCCTCTTTCTGACGTAAAATTCTCCTCGGTGTTTGAAGGTGTTAGAATTTGGGGCGTGTTCATGTCCTTATTCTTGGCTAATCCAAGACAGGAAGTCTGTTGCACAGTGTCATTCAGAAAAATCATCTGCTGTGGGATGAGGCATGCTCTGAACAGTGCTTCTGTCCCCTGGACTTGCCAGTCCCTAGAACCCCAGATTGATTTCAAGTCTACAGGGTCCATCCATAAGTCAAAACCCTGTTCAGACAGCTGGGTGATAAAGGAAGCAGAGTAAATCTGTTTGGTGTTTGTTAACATATTTTTCTTTGCAGATATAGGTGAAACCTTATAATAATAAGAGGTGGGGTCAGAAATGTTAAACCCTGAAAAATATGAAAACTTCTGTGCAAACGTTTTTGAACTACTTTTCGGTGGTGTAGGGCAATGTTCCCACTGATGGTATTTGAAAACATTTCAGGTTTACTAGATTTATGCAAGAAATGATGACCATAATGTTGATAGCAATACATTATATCAAAATCTGATGTGTCTTCTAACATTTCTGTGCTAGAAAATGTGGCAGATTGTTCTAAATCAGACAATAAGTTATTAACAGTTTCAAAATCCCAATCATCAGAAAATGTACTGGAGGTAATGATATTGTTCAATGAAATTTTAAACAAATGTGGAATCTTTAAAAGCTCGGTCGGTCCGAATATATCATAATTTACTTTGTCCCACACTATACCATCCGGTATAGGAACTGCTGAAATGTTCACGAAGGACAAGTCTCTTTGTTACCGATGAGATGAAACATGAGGTTTTAAAATTAAGTTTACTTTTGACGTTGCAGAGCTCTTTTGAAGATAAGTTCCATTGATGAGCAAGTGGAAAGTTATTGTCAATCCTAACCAGAAAAGAAAAAAGAAAATACCAGTGATTATGCAAAGTTCTAGCCAAGGTGATACTAAGTAAGTTTTTCTAAGAAAGTTAAAAAAGTCTTTGATCCGTTGTTTGCGAGAAATTTGGGCTGGCGTCGTTTCAGGTTCACTTGGATCCAATGAAAAGGTATCGAAGGGGATGAAATAGCCAGATGCAGTCCGATCTATCTTTGGTAGCTCAGCAGGTTTTGTTGAACTTGTTGATTGCTCTTGTTGAGGCATGTTGACGTAGACATCCTTATTAGGTTGAATTGAAATTTGTCTTTCACTTTGGTTTTGAGAGTTTGTGTCAAGGGGAACTAGTTCCATTGCATTGTTATTGACTCAGTTGCTTTGTAAAGGTGACTCTTCAAATGTTATGAGTCTTTCTGTTTGTTCTTCCTATATTGTAACGAGAGGAGGACGTCGGCCACTCAGGAGCCCACAAGGCCTACTATTTAGTATCGGCCACATAGTGTGGTTTGATCAGATCGATTGAGACAAGTCTTTTTTCTTTTCCAGCAAGAGGCGGTAGAAGTACAGTTCTTGATCCTTCAACGGCCAGGACAGGTACAGGCTTTCGATAGGATGGCCTGAATTCTTGCTTGTTCACAATCTTTTCTCTGACCAGATCCCCATCTTAGGGGGAGAGAATAGTTCTTGGCAACTATCGAACATGACAACCCTGATCCCTCAGGACCGTGGAAACAGTAACTTACTTTTTGCTCAGTCACTCGTGCTCAAGTTTTCTCAGAGAGATACACAGAATAAACGGTTGGGATGTTTTCAATAAGTATTTATTGAACAGTCTTTATTCTAGCGTAAAATAAGTGTACTGAAATCACCAGTACACAGTAGCATATATAAATGAGTAGCAGCACTAAGAAAGTAAACAGATGGTAGGTTTCTACCATTTTGCTAAAATCATGAATTTTGTAAAGATAGAGGACTTGAGCTGAATGCATTAAGAATGAGGTACATGCTTTTTAGGACTGGTGCAGTCAGAAATTGCTCCATGAGGGCTGGCAGTGAACTCCTGGAAAGGGTTAATTGTTTTGATTACCAGGGGGGTCAAGTTATCTGGTACGTTTAGGTGCGACCCCCATTCAACAAGAGTTCTCTGTTAGTACAACTAGATCTAAAGCAATCCTTTGATTGCACCATAGAGCTTGGTCCCGCTCAATTTCCCCCGCTCTTAAAGTCTACTGTGCCAAGGCACAAAGTGCTGCTCTTTTTGCAGACGAAATATGGGGCTATGCTGAACTCCAGAAGCTATCTATAGCAGAGAAGAACTATGCTAGATCCCACATTTTAGTCCCAGTTAGCACTCCCATGAATTCTCTTTTTTTTATACAGGAATCAATAGAATTTCCAATGCAGCGCAATCGAAGCATCTAACTTATTGGACATGCCTGTGGTCCACACCAGAGCTAGTCGGCTGCAGGGATTCTCTAAGGGAATCATTGAACATGTAATGCTCTGAAAGTTCCTTGGCTTAAGTTTGTATTAACTGGTTGTATGTCAGAACAACGAGTTCCTTTACAATGCCTACCGTAACAACGCGGTCTCTACTACGACCTCGCCTTAACCATGAATTGCTTTACCATGCATTCCTTTACCACGAATTTTCGTGGTAAAGGCATGCATGGTAAACAGCTATCCGTGGCTAAGTTTGCCACCCCCTCCCTCTCCCCCTGAGCCCTAAATACACCCCCAACCTCCTTAAAACTACCCCGACCCCCCGCTCCCTAAATACTACTCCAAACTCCCCCACCCCCTAAAAACTACCCCAAACCCACACCCCCTAAAAAATAATCTGAACTCCTCCCACCCCTAAAAACTACCCCAAACCCCCTCCCACCCCTAATAACTAGCCCAAAAACTACCCTGAATACCCCCACCCCTAAAAACTACCCTGAATCCCTCCAACCTCTAAAAACTACCCCAAACCCCCTCCCACCCACTAAAAACTACCCCGAACCCCCTTTCACCCCCTAAAAACTACCTGGAATCCCTCCACCCCCTAAAAACTATCCTGAATCCCTCCACCCCTAAAAACGACCCTGAACCACCCGACCCTCTAAAAACTACCCTGATCCCGCACCCCCGAAAATTTACCCCAAATCCCCCCACCCCCTAAAGACTACCCCGGACCCCCACCTCCTAAAAACTACCCCGAATCCCCACCCTCTAAAAACTACCCCAGACCCCCCACCCCCTAAAAACTACCCCAAATCCACCCACCCCTAAAAACTACCCCAAACCTCCCCCACCCCCTACAAACTACCCCGATCCCCCCACCCCCTAAAAACTACCCTGAACCCATCCTACCTGTCCTCTTCGCTTTCTTTCTTTTCTTTTTCATGCCCATCCTGAACACTAGCCCGACTTTGCCTTTACCACGCACATGCATGGTTAAGGCAAAGTCATTGTTCAGCCAAGTCGTTGTTCGGCTTGCGAGCTTCCGGAACTCGTGGCTCTTGCCTCGTTGTTCAGAATGTTCCCTGTATTAACTTGGTTCACAAAGCTATGCCTAACGAAACTATGGGATGGCCCAGGATGCATCTGCAAGGCTGAGGCTGTTGGTCTTAAAACCTGTTATTGGGCATATGTCCGTAAACAATATGTTAAGAATGGGAAAAACAGGCATTTAGCAAAACATTTTTTGAGTTTAAGATCAAGCCACATTTTGAATTGTTTTTACATACTATTGCACCTCCATTACCCAACGGCCTGTATGTTCTCTTCAGACTGGGTAATTTACCCCTAAAAGCACAAACAAATGGAGCAAAGGCCAGACCACAGACACGTGGACAGCTTTCGGAAAGGTTCCTGAGTCAGAGGAATATATCTGCCCGATGTACCATGGTTACCACCACAAGTGGATATATTCAGCATGTCTGAATTTGGGGGTCACCTGTTATTTAGCTGCTCAGAGAATTTTGAAAAAGGACACCTCAGGCCCGATTGTATTTTCTGTAAGTCGCTTTTTGCTGCATGTTTGGTACAAGCAAAACAAGTTCCTCTTATGGCTATTATATCAACAGTGGGTGCAAATAGAATTATCCTAGCACTTCTTCAGTGACAGGTTCTGCCCCTGGATCAGATATGTCATCTCACACTTTTCAAGTCCATGCACTTTGTGAATCTGTATTGTCATATTCAATCATCTAGGTAAAGAACGTATTACTTGCACTTTTATGATTTTTCACTTTACCAAGGGTCTAATTAAGATGTCGGGCGGAGTTTCCTCCACCCGACATCGTCTCGGTCAAGGGACCGACTGACACCCTGTCGGCGGTCCCGACTGACTAATTAGGATGCGACCCGAACACTGTTCGGTCGCACTCCTATACTTTACAATGGGAGCATTCATTCCGGATGGAATGCATGCTCCCATTGAAAATGCGAGGTGCGGTTCAAGGTGCCTGTCACAAGGTGCAGGGATCAACCGGCCTCACCAAAGGGGGCACTGCTGGGGGCCCCCAAAGTCGAGTTCCGACAGCCTTTCCGTGTTGGATAGGCCGGCACAGAAAGGCTTTCAAAACCCGACATCATAATCCCTCAGGCGGAAAGAGCCGCCCTTGGGTTTACTGCCCGCTTCCCGACTACATCATAATAGGTCAGTGGGAAAGGAATCCGACCGGCATATTACAATGCGGTCAGAACGGCTTCGACCAACGTTCGGAGCCGTTTCCGACTGCATCGTTATTAGGCCTCTCATTTTAAGCTGGTATATTTCCTGGTTTCGATGATTAATGGGACATATTTGTATTGTTTTAATAATATGATACATTTTACAGTGTTTTTAGCCTTTGCAGTCGAGTTGCACATATGACGTGAAAGTGGTTGTCATAACCCAGATATTGGAGAGAATCCTGTGACCATTTGTATGATAAGTTTTTGATGTACCCTCTGGTCTTTGTTTTCCTCTGATCTTTTAACATCTGTTCTGATACAAAATGTTTGCAGCTGTATAATTACTTGCCAATTTTTTGTATTTTAATAATGTTTATTCCACATATATAATGGTGTTTTTATTATTGTGATTATGATGTATTATTATTGTATGCTTTGATGGTTACGATAACCGAATAAAGTGCAATTGACTGATTGAACTATATTAATGTGCCCTTAAATTTGAAACGTGCAAAATACCTTTTTGGAATAGCCCTGTATTTTGTTCTATGAATGTATTATATGTATTATATGTTTTTATGTTTATATGCTTCGCTGTGGAATACTTTACCAGGGCCCCTGCGACAGGCCAATTCTGAAGCCTGTTTTAGAAGGGCCCTGAAGACGTGGCTCTTTATGGCTGACTAAATAGGGCTTGTTGGTATTGGTGCTCTCTCTGGTTGCAATTACCTGTTGCTTCAGCGCCGGGACACCCCTGTTTGGGGTACTGTCGCGCTTTATAAGCTCTAGTATTATTATTAAGCACTGCCCTGATAAACATCTTATCCTGTGCACTGTATATAGTTTTAGAAACACTCAAGATTCTGGCCATATGTGAAGAAGTAGTTGTAAAGATTCTTTTTAATTAACTAACCGACAAGTAAGCGCTTACATGAAAAAGTGACTGCTGATTTTATAGCAACAATTATTACATAGGATATAGCTCGCAATTTAAAAAAAGCAATTCTCATAATATGATGTACATAATAAAACTTTGTCAAAATGTGATATTTTCATATTTTCTTCCTGCGACACTTCTTTCTCTAGCATTCCAACACAAACCCCTTTGTTCTTTCAGTAACTGGTCTGTTAGAGGTGCAGCTTTACCCCAGCTGTTTCACATCATGCTCCACTGCATGCCAGCAACGCTTGGCACCGATGAAAAAGGGCCCTGACTGAAGGCCCAGGAGAAATACCTTTTTTCCCCTCTGATTTCTGAAAATATTTTTTAAATGTTGCTATGTTTCCTAAGCTACAGCACAGGGGAGACCGCAGACCAGGGTTGTGTGTGTCCAATAAGTGAATCGATGGGATCGTTCACGGTGGCGCCTCATTGCCCAATCACCCTCTGGGCATTGTCTGAGGATTTAACCTTTGAGCTGCTGTCAGCTCGTGTTAATAACTTTACAATGATCGCGAGTTTGCTTTTCAAATAAAAATTATCCCAATTAGGAATACATGTTACTTCTGCTCCCTACAAATGAGAAGGGGAATTTGACTTGTTATTTTGGTCAGGGTTCAAGGGTCCACATCGACATTTTAAAAACCGACTATAAATATTGAATACATGCCCTTTGTAAATCAAATCCAAATAACATTTTAGTAATTCATGTCTACGTACACTAGTGTCACCACTTTCTAGTTTGACTACTCACTCACAGCAGATGCGGTAGAAGCCCGGAGCGTAATGCGAGGCTAACAACTTCTACCTTTAAGTAGCTCCTTCCATGCTCTGTTCGCGGATTGACCTCAACGATTCTGCCAACAGATTTTTTAAGTAACCGAGCCATTGATTTTGGCTAGGTTTAGTGAATAGTTGCCTGTACTTGCTAACAATCACGGGTTATTAATCTGCTGAACAACTGCTTTAAATCAGGATTTGTTAACAACAAGAAAAGCCCTTCTTTTCGGTCAATGGCCATGTGAAGTGACTTTCTGTGATATCATGGGGGGATGTTGAGGCATGTGATGTCACTTCTTTCACCTCTACAGTTCCGTTACACCAATGGCGAAAACAGAACCCATGGTAAGAGTACACAGCACACATTGAAGACATTTCTCTCAGGCAGAAGCAAAGGCCATCAGGGAGTGCATTCTTGTTTTCTGTTCGACTATGCCAGTCAAGACAGAGAGCAGCCTTATGCAAACCAGTCTCGGGCCAGTACTTGTCTGCATTGGCACAGCGGACAACAAATATGAACTGGAATGCGGCCCACAGTAGTTACGAGTGGCTGAGAATAATTCAGATATTTCACCCATCACCATCATCAAACAAGCATTTGCAAAGCAATCGGTCTCGCCTTTGGAACCTTATAAGTATTTAGCGATGCATCACATTAACGCACAAAACGTAAGCAGTATGGTTTAAAAAGACCACGGGCCATATTAGCAATAAAATGCGATAAATATCGCAGAGCGCGCTTAGCGCGAAATATTTTATCGCCAGCTATCGCTGGAATATATTGCCACGCTAACGCTGTATTAGCAACAATTAGCGCTATGGCGATTATTATTCCAGCGATAGCGGCATAATGCGAGAATATCGCTGGAAAACCAGCGATATTCTCGCATTAACGCTAAGGTGGATTCAGCAGTAGAATCCACCTCCTATACTTCAAACAGGTAAGTCATCCTCACTAGCAGGTGTTAAAATCTAGCGATAAACGCGCTTAGCGCGATTTATTTTATTGCTTCGCCTGCCTTGCTAATAGGGGGTAGTGGTGTTAGCGACTGTATTCAGTCGCTTTTAGTAGGGAACGCCTTCCTTGCATGTCATTAGCGATAATTATCGCTGACATGCAAGGCGATGGAAAACGCGGCCTCTAACGCCTGAAAGCTGTCGCTAACGCCTGTTAGCGACAGCTTGCTAATAGGGCGATAAAATTATCACCGCTTTAGCGGCAAAAAGTGCCGCTAAAGCGGCGATAAAGCCCTTGATAATATGCCCCCACATCCCTGCACACAGAGCCGCGGTACACATATTACAAATTAAAATCAGGAAAACAGCTGATAAAGATCACAACAAACGTTTTCTATTCTATGCATCAACCAGGTATTGTAGTACCTCCAGGAATGGTGCACTTCCCCACCTGTGGAAATAAATGTTGTTCAAAGAATTACAGGAAAATGAAAGTAGCGCTTTACTGGCAAAGTAGCGCTCTGGCAAAGTATGTAAAGTGGTGCTAATGGGCGTGATTGTGAATAAATCTAATTTGGCCACTTTGCGACCACTCTGCCTTGCTTTATTTAGTTTTTTTTTTGTTTCCATATTTTGATCCTTTTTTCACCCTCGTCCCGAGGCTGCACTTTGGAATGTATAAAGGACACTATTCAGCACAATCCTTCATAAACAATGCATTCATTACTTCATTTTGACACGGACAACACTGCAAAGCAAGTGCTTTGGGAGATTTCCTGTTGGCTGTGGAATTACACCTGTAGTGCAATTTTTTACACAAACCCACAAGGGAACTATACTTGCTTTCCTTCCACTGTACCCAACCCCACAAAGAGATGAGCAAAATACAGAGCAGTGCAGAGATTTCCAATGGAAGATTTTATCACAAAGACATGGCTGGGTTTCCTCTTAAGGGACAGGAGAGGTTCCAGAACAAAATGCATATATAATTTACACCTGCAGTAAAGACTTGTTGATGTCCATATGACACGGTGCATCTGAGGTGCTTGGACGGACAGGGACAGGATATGCCATAAATAAAGCGTACCTGCTCCTATGTATTTCATAAAACCAAAGTAAGATATTCTTACAGTACATTAAAATACCTGGATGCCATCATGAATGATTTACCATGGTTTCATTCGCTGACTTGTGTTAATGACACTTTCTGGGGGGGGTACGGAAAGCAGCACACCAACCTCAATACAATATCAAAACACTTATAGATTTTAGCGGTACAATCCAAATCTAACTCTTTTCTGTGAAACTGACATCCTTTAAAATGAAGAGGTTTCCCAGAAACAGGGCCGTTGCCCTTTTCTCCAGTACAGAGGGCACGGAAATTCTCAGCTGTCTTGGGTACAATATCAGCAAATATCTCGAAGACAATCTGACCAACTGAAAGAGATAAAGAAACTACATTAATGTCAGTGAAATTAATGGTTATATCTCACTCTACTGTAGGACTACAACACCGCTTGGGATCATGGGCTATATCAGATTGCAATGAATGGTAAGGATGTACAATACTGGTGTGGGATCCATGGGGTAACTCATTCATCATCACTATAAATGCAAAGAAAAGCGAAAGTCTGTTCTAAGCACACTACGGTTTACTGTAAATGAGCAACAGAGCGTCGCACCCATTCTGCATATGGCCATTTGAGCTTAGGTGTGTGTTTTAAATTACTTTCTTTTACAGCGCTTCACCAATCGCCATAGTTACTCAACGGTTGGGTGTAGCTCGAATCGCCACAGGGCAGTGATAGATGGTGCAGGGAAGTATGCGCTACAAATGCCCTCGTACGGAGAAAATGTGCCGTACATAGCGCGATAGCCGCTACTAAAAAACAAATATTTGCCATGTTGCGTTTATTATCCCAGCTTTCCAACGTAAAATGTGTAAATGCGTGTTACCTATTATAAGCAAGTAAGGGGGTGAAGAACACACAATACTTGGGGGTGAGAGGTGTACACTGAGGGGCCCATTACGATGCCGGACGGAAGGCCATCCGTGCTGGTGGCGGAAAACCGTCATGTCTCCCGCCCCAGGTGCGGTCATTGCGACCAACAAATCACAATGGACCCACAGAGGCCATTTCTTGTCCGCCGGCGTCTGTCAGGCTCCGCACGTTCCTTGCGTACGCAAGGGTGGCGGACGGAGCCAACAGGGCAGGACCGGCGTGCGGAAACACGTTCCGCCCACCAAGCAAATCACGATGTTGCAGACAGCCCTTCCCACTGCCGCGCAAAACCCACCACGTTGCGGATGGCGGAAATACAACATCGGAGAGGCGGACCCGATACTGTACCCATCTAAACCCCTGGACCCGCCACGGATCCTGCACCACAGGCCTTCCCGCTGTACCACCTGCTGCACCTCCGGCAGACAAGACGCCGCCGCACTCAACAGCAGAGGTACGTACCTGACATCTCCACGCATGCAACCCCTGAACAACTACAACTCCCAGCAAGCATGCGGCACCGCGATGAATGTAGCAACCTGCCAAATGCAAAGTGTGAGGCACACCCAATCCCCATGAGTGACCCTCGGTGCCCCAGAAGGCAATTGGAGCCACTGACGAGCCCCACAGTCGCTGAGCGCACACACCGCAACACCTAAACATGGACGCCGAAGGCACCCATTGGCTGATGACTCATCCGCATTGTGTGTGCCACACCCTGGCGGCCCGGAAGCTGCGACCGCAACCCTGCAACTCTCAAGTGTGGCCAATGCATGTCATCGCTTCGAATGCCAGCTAGCCCGCATGCGAACACATACTGCATTTGCATGGGCGCCGTACATGCATAGGAGAACTGGCCCAGGGCACGTGTGTCCGGACCCATTTGTTGGCAGGGTCACATGTCCAGTGACGCCTGTGCTGGGTGGCTGTGGGGTGGGGGGTAAGTCAGCCCTCTGGGAGTGGCTGGCACATCAGAACAACTAGAACAGTGACCAGCTGGTCACTACACTGTGAAGGGATGAGAGAGTGTGACCCGTGAGCCAAGTCTCCACACACATGGAATGTCCAAGGAAAGGAGAGTGAAATTACATACATAGCCATGCCTTGTGGCCAGCATGGACTTAAATGAGGGAAGGAGTCAAAAAGGACAAAGGTCTCCCGCATGGTACCAATGCCGTGTAATGAGACATCCAACCTGTGAACCACGCTTGAATATCCCTTGACATCTGACTGGCGTCTCTTGGCCAGGCGTCGAATTGTGAAGGGTCAGTGGCGTAGGCAGACAATCAGAGGTGTCCATTGTCTGCAAATCAGACATATGTGTTATCCCTAGCACACCCAACACACGTACTGGTGTGGCGTGCAGTGTGCCTAGCTGCCACTGCCTGTAAATGTCTCCACACACGTCCTGAGTCAGTGCTTCTCCAGACCAAAGGCCCTCAAAAATCCTGCCCACCAGTATGGATGACATGTGATTACCACACCTTGCAATCCTCATTGGCTCACGTGACATTCCCTGTTGACTGATGTACTTACATACTTGCATGACTGATTGTCTCTGTACAATGTGTGCGTGATGTAAAGCACTGTCACACCCCACACTCATATCAGTAGCGCCATACAACAAATGAAATGCACATGAGCGAGCGGACATGGAGAGATGAGGGGCGATGGACGAGGGTGGCAGAGAGGGAATCCAAGGAGGAGGGCATGAGTGAGAGCATGAGAAGTGTCACTTGCATGATACTCCCACCTCAGGAAACCTCCTCCTCCAAGCAGGAGGACCTTTCAAGGAAAAAACACACTTCTTGAGAGTAACAACATCTAGCAAGAGAATCTGGAAGGAAAGAATGCGTCTCCCTGGCCCTTGTAAAACCGAGGAGAGACAAAGTGGGGCCCTGAAGCAGACCTGGCGAGAGACATAAGTGACAACTCGGGCATGCAGTGGCCCACCCGAATGCATAGTTGAACCACACAAATAAAGATTCCAGGAGCTGGCTCTGCCTGGGACGCATCCCAAATGTTGATGGCAGCCATTGATGGCACACACATTGGCCTCGTACCACCACAGGCAAGTGAACCCGTCTCTAGGAACCAGAAACACTACCACTCCATCAACGTGCCAGTGGTATGACAGGCGGAGCAGATCATCTCACATGTGTGTGCAGAGTATCCCGGGTCAGCACATGACAGCTACATCTGGCGGAACAGCAACATCACCCCTGCACCCAACCCACACATGCCCAGTGATGATGACAGGGGTGAGGAAGAAGGCCTTAACCAGCGTCTACAGCTCATCGTCAACTACTTCCGTTGAGTGTGATGCAACAATGACCGACCATGAATGTGTCTGTGTGCCTTGCTGCCGTCTCACAGACTCAGACAAATTTCCCTGAGATTGCCTACACATACCGGACTATGCGCCGGAGTTGAAAACACATGCATGCAGGGACTGAGCACCCAGAAGGACCACCACGCACAAGACACCATTGCCATACTGCCTCACTTGCTCCCCTACTCGCACTGACGCATCCAAGCGCATGTACACAAGCAGACAATTTGTAGACAAGAAACCTTTCCAAATGTGAAGTTTTTACTAGTGTCAAAGCATGCTAAATACGTGCCACAACCTGTTGAAAATGCATGAGTACTGAACCAGTAACCACAGTGACATATCCATTTCACATGAAGCAAGATGTGGCATCAAAACCCCTCTGGATGTCGAATCACAAGCATATCACCCCAACCCTTGCAGGAAGGAGTCGTATGGGTTGTCCCTGGTCTATGGCCTTTGTCAGCAGAACCCATTTCCCAGACTATACATGGTGAGATTACACAACATTGGCTGTGTCGCACTAATCACAGGATGGATGACCTTCCAAGTGTGGGCCATCTGGCCCGCATCCCCATGTCAATCAAAGGGGATCCGTGTCCTCTAGCAGCTGTGAGACCTTGTTGATTTAGGGTGCTATGGCCTGAACAGAACAGAATGACAAGGGACAGGGTTCAAGGAGCATGGACAGAATGTTCAGACAGTACTCCTGGACCGCGCAGTGAACAGGCTCTGCGGACACCTCTCATGTGACAGACATGTACTACGGTACTTGCAGGGCACAAGTCCTAAAACAGAAAGTGGGGGGACTGACCAAGTAAGACAAAATGCTAATGAGCTCACAACGCCACGACGTAGCGCTATGAAAGCAGTAAAATAGTGCGACTGACATGATTTGTGCAAATACTGGGACAGAACAACCCTTCTGACAGTCCTACAGTGTCTGCATTGACACACAGGGACAGAACAAAGGCAAAAGCATGCCTCACTTGAGTACCTGCGTAGAAATGGCAAGCTGTGTGCATATGTACCCCTCTGTGGCATCCACATTCAAATGTAAGGTTCAAGGCGGACCCCAGTCAGCATGTACCAACAAAAGGAGGCCGGATGGCCCCTTTACTGAGGCCCGGCTGGAGGAGAAAAAAGGCACACTCACTGCATGCACGTTGCTGCTGGGAATGGACAGCAGACAACGTGCAGGTGCAGGTGCAGCTGACTGTCACCCGGGATCTGGACGGTACACCGGTACAAGTTAAGCATATCCCTGTGGGGACCAACGTCCTGGTAGGGGGGACGGCATCAAACACGTGCAACGCGGGGGGTGCGCCGTGTACCTCCATATACCCCCGACTCGAGCCCTGGGTACTTGCAAGACAACAACGCCATGTCCTCTTTGTGCGCTACAGCTGCATAATGTAAGCCGGGCTCATGCCTGACTGCAATGTCCACGATGGTCAGATGACAGCCTCCACTCGCCCTGGTCTGTGGTACCAAGAGCTATTGACGGCAGAGCACAGTCCGAGCCAATGCAGACAGGGCCAAAGTCAGAGAGCTGGGTGCCAATTCTGCTCAGGAGGTGTGATGAAAGGGAAACGATGATTGAATTAGTCACCAACAGTTCATGCTGCTGTGCAGTAGTTATGAATCCAAGAAGGCATAGGCAGCTTCGAAGGCAATCAGTTCCAAGAGACGATCCAGTTCATCTTCAGCGAAGAGGACCACCATCCAATCCAGCAGTATGAAGGAACAGATGTGCTCCTCGCACCACGAGGTTGCAAGTAGCATCCCATCGCAACCTGGGAGAGGTTCAATGTAGGCATGGCACAGGAGCCATTGCGCTAACGCACAGGCGCAGCTTTCAGCCTGCCTGACACATTGTAAGGCATCCCATAAACGTGTCTCACCAAAACAGTCTTGCACGTGGACCAACAAAGGAGTCACCCACAGCTCATGATCCAGGTCAGCAAGGGATGTGTTTGATAGGCAGACATCCATGGCCCACTGAAACAGACATCTTCTGCAGGAAAAGACGGGTTGCACGCAGGTGAAGTAGGCATGACGGAACGTCAGCCTGTAACTGATGCCCAGCACAGTCAGTGGGACACATCCAAAGAGAAGCTGCATGCGGGCACGGTATGGTTGCAACAGACTGGGCTCGGCCTGGCACACTGGACGGTCAGACATGGCGTGAGAGCAATCACAGACCCAGCGCTCAGCTGTGCAGCCAAAGTAATGGTCAGTAAGCGCGAAATGCAGGCTGCAAATTGGAGGACTGACACCCGGTGGTACTTCCAGAAAGGCATGGACGGTACGGACAAGGCCAGAGCCCACAAGTCTGATAAAAATTATGCAACGGCCTTCAGTATCAGACGCTATCAATGCTCTGTGTGTCAGTTCACCGCGAATATAGTGGGCGAGCCGTGTTCAGCACTGGCTGAATCGCGCGAGACGGTCAAGACACCTGGTATCCGAAGGTCATTGGGCTGGTGTGGGAGCGTCTACTTGTCTACACAGAGGCTCATTGTGCCTGCACACTCGTTGAAGTATGCTTTCGCTGTGGGAATGTGAGGCCTCGATTGACTATCCACAATCATTTCTGCGGGAGTCAGCAGTACATTGGCCAAAAATGGACACGTTGTGCAACTGTTACCATATGCGTAATGCATGGCCTGTGCACGCAGGAGGGGCCATGTAGGTCCTCCTCACCTGAACAGACTAGGGACCCTGCATCCGAGGCTTCACCTTCCGGGCGGGGGGCTGTCTGGGCTCGTCCATGGCACGGTCGCCTGCTGTTGCTATCGAGTCACCTTTTGTAGTTAGGTCACTTTTGTCAGCATGTTCTGCACACAGTACAACTTAGCTGTTCATGTTTGCCACATTTGGATGGAGGTGACATGACTTTTGCTGTGGCTTTAATAGGCAATCATGTCAGTGTGTCATCAGTCGCGCATGGCGTTGATGTACATACAGGTCTTTCAGGGGGCCGGTTCTCACCAATGCTGTGCACCGTCCCTTTTTCAGAGTGGGCCTCGGTACGGGTCACTTTCATGCTCTGTTTTGTGCCTTGCCACAGGCGGTCCCTTCATCCTGCTGGAATGCATAGCCAGCAGGCACATCGATGTGCGCATGGTCACACTCCTCACTTCTCACTGGTGGGGTAGTTGCGGCATGACGTCATGCCAGGTGGGCGTTGTGGGGAAGTGAAGTCCTTTGTGGATTCATTTTGTCTAGGGAAATCACTCCTTTGGAGCCTTATGAGCAGCAACATCCTTGTGAGGGTCATTTGGCTCCAAGCTGTTTGTGAGGGTAGACAGAGGGCCATGTGGGAGTTGTGGTGTTGTGGTAAGGGCTCGAGATCCCCCTCCCCAGTGAGATGGCTAACTACATGTTGGTGAGCACAGTCAACAGAGTTAGCTGCCACATGGCTGTTGGGTAAGGAGGGTGAGCCATGCTGTTCGGGAGGGAGGCCAGGGTGCATGTGCTGCCACCTACCTGTGGGGTTGAGCTGATTGGGGAGATGCTATGCTTGTGATCCATTCATATTGTCAGCGTGCATTCCACATGGGCTTGATGTGGGCAGGCGATTGTGGCTCACTTGTTGTGCACTACGGTGTGTTGTGGTGTGATGTGTTCATTTTGATGGTACTTACCAGCCTCCAGTCCCCCCCGATTCCTGTGAGACTCTCTGGATGCATTATGGCAGGCACCTTCTCCTCCCATTCGGTGAGGGTTGGTGGTGGGGTGGGAGGGACGCCACCAGTACTCTGGGCTGCCGCGTGGTTCCTGTGGGCCGGGTGCTTGTCCTGGCCCTTGGGGTCGCCCCACCGCTTCCTGATATCATGCACCATGTGTAGGGTGGTCCCTACCGCTTTGACTTTGCTGTGGATCCTTGCCCACATCTGATTCTTGCGCGCAAGTGGGCTGTGTTGGAGCAGGTGCGCCAACAAATGTGGTTCAGCCCTGATTATCTCGTCTGGCATCACGTTCAACTCTGATTCGGGGTTGTTGGGCATTTTCGGGGGGGCATGGTACAGAGGAATGAGGGGTGCATGGTGCAAGGTAATGGTGGAGAGATGTTTAGTGTGTGCGGTGTGTGGGTGTGGGTGGTGTGGTGTGGAGATAGGTGGGTGTGATGTTGTGCAGTGTGAGTCAATGGTGTCCTGTCTCTCTGTCTCGGCTTGTGGTGTGCAGAGGCTGCTGGTCCAGGTAGGGGTTGTTTTTGTACTGTGGTATGTGGGTGTGTCCACATGGGTGTTGACCTCCAGATGTCTCTTCCATGATGCGCATGGCTTTCCCTACCAGGTGCTGGTTGGGGTGTGTCTTTGTGGCATGTGTGTTGTGGTTGGGGCAGCCGGGAGTTTCGCACGCCATTCATTGGGCCTGTGTGCGTGCGAGGCGGTCGGACGCAGTGCTCGGTCTGCCAGCTCCGCGTTCTCATCGTAATTGGCCGTGCAGTCATGCCGCGGCAGGGGCGGTCTTTTCGGGCTGTTGTACAGCTTTCCCCGTCCGACGCGGTCGGATTTGCAGCTTTTCCGACCGTGTTGAACGGTGTTTTGTGGCATCCGTCCGCCGCGGTCTGATTTTGCGTGCATTGCTTCGTACTTTGACCGACGGATATGCCGCGGACCATGTGGGGGGATTTTTTATGACACCATGGCGGACGGACGGCTTTTCCATCCGGCATCGCAATGGGCCCCTAAGTGTTGAGCTGAGCTGGGCTTTTAGCCATAGGGGTTAACATGCAGCCAGCCACGCGGGTGAACGGATGGGGCAGCGAACCCCTTTCAAAACCTGAAGATATTAAAGGGGTCGGTCAGGAAGAGATTCACAAGAAATGCCATACTAAAGTCCCCAAAAGGGCACACAATTCAATGCAGCTCACATCTAAGGTAAAGATGGGAGGAATGCTGTGATGGATTGCGGGACTCCTTGTAAAGTGTAAGCGGGGCCAGTGGAACATAGACCGTGTGCAACTGGTGGCGCTGAAAGCTCCTCTTATGCACCTCCCACTCTCCATGGCAACGCATTGCCTCACCGGACTCCCCGCTGATCTCTATGTCGAACAAGCATTTGCAACGCAATAGGACTATTGCATTGCATCACCGACTACAGGAGGGGGGGAAGCACAGACAACGGGAGTGCGGGCGGGGGCAGAAGGGGGCAAGAAGGCAGGGAAAAAGTAGTGCTTACAGTCTAAGTACTGTGTAACACTCGAAGTAAAGGGGCCAGTAGCCATGGGAGGGTACAAATGACGACATGGCCAAAATAAGGAGGGACTAACAAGCCTCATCATCAATCAGACGATAGCATTTACGAAAGACAATGACAGGAGCAAATTAAAAACATGGGCAGAGAGTGGGCGGAGCTTCCACAGAGCTTCCACTCCATACTCAATTACTGCATGCCTCGCAAAGTGAGCAGCGCATGCGCGCTGCCGCTATAGGCTCAACCTAAAAAGAAAAGGAAAATACCATTACATCGCACAAACCATTTGCTATCAAACCTGAGGTATTACTACCTCCCTGATTCCCCATACTTTTCTCCTAATCCTAATATAACTTAAAAGTTTGATTGCATTCTTGACGATGTTGTATCATCCCCTCATATTATTCCCTAAATACCATCATGACCACCCTCGCCAATCTGACTGACAAGCTCACCATCTTTGGAGGTTCTCAGCATAAAAGGAAGCTAGGCCACCATTAGAGTAAAGATGAAGAAGTGCAACCATTAAATAAATAGGCAAGGCCTTCTCCATCTATGCACCCAGGATCTGGAATGAAATACCTTTAGGCTTAGGAACACCACAGCCCTGCCAATGTATAGGAAAGAGGTGAAGACACACCCCTTTAAAGAACTCTACATCATTACTAACTAACAGTACACCTTCCACTTTCAGAACTCAGCTATCCCCTATCCCTCCAATAACTGACTGCACCTTTAGTTTTAACCCTGTACAGCTCTCCACTGCCTTTTGGCAATGTTTACTCTATAAAAATACTATATACATTCATCTATACAATTTAAGATACTATTTCCTAACCCATTCTTTAGTTTTATAGAAATTGAAAACCTAGAAAGTTTAGTACCTATGATTCTGTAAAATTTTCTCATTTTCTATAGTCCCTGAATTTCCCACGATAATTAGCTAATTTGATGACCAACCTCCACTGCTGACCGTTCACCGGATTGCAAGTTGTAATCCGGGTGGGCGGTCCTGCGGCGGCTGGCCCACGCCGCTGCCTTCCAGAGGCTCATATGAGAGCCTTAGAAAGGCAGAACCATTCATCAGCTACAGCGCATTCCAGCATGTCATGGACTATAGAGTCCATGCCGTGCTGTAACTGGGGGTGCATACAGACAGGGGGGCACACCATGTGCCCCCTGCATGCACCCCCGTGCAGTGAGACACCAGGGGGTCCTGCAGTGCCTCCCACGTTTCTTCACTGCTAGCAGTTTCATGGCGGGCTCACCGCCATGAGACAGCTGGCAGTGAGGAAACACGTAATATGCTTGGCGGGGCCGAAGTGGCCCCGCCAAGCATATTGTGGCCTCACACCGCCGCGCCAAGCGTTTCGGATCTCTGCCGGTTTTGGCGGTGCAATGGCGGTCCTACTGCCCTACTTGTAATGGGCGTTCGGACCGTTTGTGCGACGGTGGCTGGACCGCCACCATCTGCCAGACTCATAATCAGGCCCATAGTATCTAACCTCATAATTCTACTTTGTGTTCATTATTTTAGATAGCCCCCTGTAATTGGAAAAACCAACATCAAACATTTTTATTATTGCTTTGTGATGTTACTTGAGATCTGGCAGCATACAATGATATGAAGAATTTAAATTTTGAATCATGTTTTACCTCTGTAAACTGACATGTAAAGAATGGATAACGATTGGGCAGGGAATAAAGCACCTTTTATGAAGCCCCTAATTAGAATGTAATCTTTTCATCGATGGGTACAGGGCTAAGATAGAAATTGGCTGAGACAGACTGATTCATGGCAGTCTTTTTTTAAGGACCATGGGGTCGATTCCGATCTCGGCGGAAGCGCACCTAACAGTATTCGTCCGGGAAAAAAAACAGCTGAATGCGTGTTTCCCGACCGATACGAACACTCGTCCGAACGAACAAGTACGATGCGCATAACAGCCCAGATTCCGAGCGAGACGTACTTACCCATATCAGCTCCTGTTAGCCTTCCGAGCCGGATCCGTAAACGCCGATTCGAGTCGTACGGAAGCAAATACACAGCACCTTCCGGCCGGACGAGTACGATGCGCCTTCCGTATGCACCGAACCCGTCGCTACGTCCGGCTAAGGGTGGGCAAAGCACTACGCTATGCTCGCGTAGTTTGCGCTACTTCGCACTACGCGAATTGCACGTAGCACAGTGCAAACACGCGTAGCGTAGTGCAGCGGTCATTTTTTGCTTGCTCGCGGTCCTCAACGTCAAGTTGGCGACCGCGAGCAAGCAAAATGACATCCCGGCGAGACTTTTTCCTCGTTCGCGATCAGCAACATCAAGTTGCCGATCGCGAGCGTGGAAAATAAACCTCCCAGCGAGATTCTCAACGCGGGGAGGTCAGGTTTCTCATTGCGAGTGGTCGCGTATGCTCGCGACCGCTCGCGATGAGAAACTACCAGTCCGCGTTGAAAGCTGCCGCTCAAGTAAAAATCTACTCGAGCGGCAGTAAAAGACAGCTCGCACTGTGCAAGATGCCGTTTTCAATGATTGCACAGTGCGGACAAGCATCCGGCACTGTGCAATCATCGCGAACAGCGCACTACGCAGTTCGCGTAGTGCTACGCGTAGCTCGCGTAGTGCGAAGTGCACTTCGCGTAGCTTCGCGTAGCGCTACTCGCGAACTACGCCCAGGGTTACGTCCGGCACGTTTGAGCATCCGGGCGAGCCGTACATAAGCTCCGTTTCACGCCACAAGACGATCCACGGCTACGAGACGAACAAGCCTGCGACGAGTACGACTCGAAGACACGAGAAACCCAAACGAGACGACCCAACCATGAATCCCATCGCGCAGGTCCTACCAATACTCTACATCTATTACCGGGACCGGCACGGACGCGTACGGCGCAGACGGTAAGTCAAACACCCACAACACAAACAAACGACACGTACCATAAATATGTCACACACACATAGGGATGCACAAATGACGTACACTAGCAACAGCAGAACCATAGGGGCGGGATGGCCATCACCAATGCCATACACACCCATAGGGGGATGGATGCCTACCACTACCACCACCCCTACTCAGGGGGCCTGGATGCCTGCCACTACCACCACCCCTACTCAGGGGGCCTGGATGCCTGCCACTACCACCACCCCTACTCAGGGGGCCTGGATGCCTGTCACTACCACCACCCCTACTAATGGGGGCTAGATGCCTGCCACTACCACCACCCCTACTAATGGGGGCCTGGATGCCTGCCACTACCACCACCCCTACTCAGGGAGGCCTGGATGCCTGTCACTACCACCACCCCTACTAATGGGGGGCTGGATGCCTGCCACTACCACCACCCCTACTAATGGGGGCCTGGATGCCTGCCACTACCACCACCCCTACTCAGGGAGGCCTGGATGCCTGTCACTACCACCACCCCTACTAATGGGGGGCTAGATGCCTGCCACTACCACCACCCCTACTAATGGGGGCCTGGATGCCTGCCACTACCACCACCCCTACTCAGGGAGGCCTGGATGCCTGTCACTACCACCACCCCTACTAATGGGGGGCTGGATGCCTGCCACTACCACCACCCCTACTCAGGGGGGCCTGGATGCCTGTCACTACTACCATCCCCACTCATAGGGGGATGGATGCCTACCACTAATACCACACCTACTAATGTGGGGCTGGATGCCTGTCACTACTACCATCCCCACTCATAGGGGGATGGATGCCTACCACTAATACCACCCCTACTCATGGGGGCTAGATGCCTGCCACTACCACCACCCCTACTCATGGGGGCTAGATGCCTGCCACTACCACCACCCCTACTCATGGGGGCTAGATGCCTGCCACTAATACCACCCCTACTCATGGGGGCTAGATGCCTGCCACTACCACCACCCCTACTCATGGGGGGCTAGATGCCTGCCACTACCACCACCCCTACTCATGGGGGGCTAGATGCCTGCCACTAATACCACCCCTACTCAGGGGGGCCTGGATGCCTACCACTACCACCACCCCTACTCAGGGAGGCCTGGATGCCTGTCACTACCACCACCCCTACTCATGGGGGGCTAGATGCCTGCCACTAATACCACCCCTACTCAGGGGGGCCTGGATGCCTACCACTACCACCACCCCTACTCAGGGAGGCCTGGATGCCTGTCACTACCACCACCCCTACTAATGGGGGGCTGGATGCCTGCCACTACCACCACCCCTACTCATGGGGGGCTAGATGCCTGCCACTACCACCACCCCTACTCATGGGGGGCTAGATGCCTGCCACTACCACCACCCCTACTCATGGGGGGCTAGATGCCTGCCACTACCACCACCCCTACTCATGGGGGGCTAGATGCCTGCCACTAATACCACCCCTACTCAGGGGGGCCTAGATGCCTACCACTACCACCACCCCTACTCAGGGAGGCCTGGATGCCTGTCACTACCACCCCTACTCATGGGGGGCTAGATGCCTGCCATTAATACCACCCCTACTCAGGGGGGCCTGGATGCCTACCACTACCACCACCCCTACTCAGGGAGGCCTGGATGCCTGTCACTACCACCACCCCTACTAATGGGGGGCTGGATGCCTGCCACTACCACCACCCCTACTCATGGGGGGCTAGATGCCTGCCACTACCACCACCCCTACTCATGGGGGGCTAGATGCCTGCCACTAATAACACCCCTACTCATGGGGGGCTATATGCCTGCCACTACCACCACCCCTACTCATGGGGGGCTAGATGCCTGCCACTACCACCACCCCTACTCATGGGGGGCTAGATGCCTGCCACTAATACCATCCCCACTCATAGGGGGATGGATGCCTACCACCCACACAACCCCCACTCATAGGACGGGTAATGCATGACACAACCAGCATACTCCAACATAAGGAATGCCTGAAAATTACACCCCCCCAACACCATGACAAGCGTGTGTAGTCTGCAACAAATGCCTACAACACTGAACATGACATTGAACATACAATGTGACCCCCTATCACATGTGTCACACATAAATGTGTGTGGCCTCCACAATGCAAGCCGACCATGACCACTGTGGCAATGGGGTCGAACACCCCATCATCACAGTGACCAAAAGGTAAGTGTGGGTTCCATAGCTGAAGCACATTTTGAACATTGTGGCAATGGGGTCTAAAGCCCCATCATCACAGTGACCAAAAGGGAAGTGTGGGGTCCATAGCTGAAGCACATTTTGAACATTGTGGCAATGGGGCCTAAACCCCCATCATCACAGTGACCAAAAGGGAAGTGTGGGGTCCATAGCTGAAGCACATTTTGAACATTGTGGCAATGGGGTCGAACACCCCATCATCACAGTGACCAAAAGGTAAGTGTGGGTTCCATAGCTGAAGCACATTTTGAACATTGTGGCAATGGGGTCGAACACCCCATCATCACAGTGACCAAAAGGTAAGTGTGGGTTCCATAGCTGAAGCACATTTTGAACATTGTGGCAATGGGGTCTAAAGCCCCATCATCACAGTGACCAAAAGGGAAGTGTGGGGTCCATAGCTGAAGCACATTTTGAACATTGTGGCAATGGGGCCTAAACCCCCATCATCACAGTGACCAAAAGGGAAGTGTGGGGTCCATAGCTGAAGCACATTTTGAACATTGTGGCAATGGGGTCGAACACCCCATCATCACAGTGACCAAAAGGGAAGTGTGGGGTCCATAGCTGAAGCACATTCTGAACATTGTGGCAATGGAGCCTAAACCCCCATCATCACAGTGGCCAAAAGGGAAGTGTGGGGTCCATAGCTGAAGCACATTTTGAACATTGTGGCAATGGGGTCTAAAGCCCCATCACCACAGTGACCAAAATGTAAGTGTAGTCATGGTAAAAGCTGCAAATGCCAAACTGCATGGATGATTCCTGGTCACACAACAACAAACACATCAGTGGCATAGCAGTGCTTGTGTCCCATAGCAACAGAGATTGGGTGAGGCAAACAGTGCAGTGCAAATGAAACATCGCTTTGGCCATGTGCAGACAAACATCACACATGGGGGCTCACATTGTCAACATTCACAAATAACACAATGACAGAAGTGACCATCACAATGCAGATCCACATATCTGCACCAATGGACACACAAATGTAGATATCCTGTGGAGACTGTAGATGTCAGGTGAACAAATACCATACCATGGCAGCAATGGGACATACAAACCATGATCATTGTGCTGACTGATGACCTAGGAGTCCCAGGGACAGCAGGGGTAAGCCACCAAACAACATACACTAAAGATATGCCATTGCAGTGGTGCACATGCACAAACACAAACAGGCAGACTCACACTGCATATCAAACACCACAGGTGAGGGGGGTGGTGTGCCAGTGTCCCCAGGCAAACACACAACACACGAGGAGGCCTGAATCCCCATTACACAGATGTCAACACAGTGCCACACAAAAGTAACTCATGGATCGGATTCCCCTATGTGGGCAATCAGGCATTGTTAGATGAGAGGGAGCCCAAGTTACAAATGTCACACTTGTAGGAACAGCAAATAACACAGCAAGAGACAGACCCACCACAGCACTACCCCCAGGGACCCCACATTGTGGTGACACTGGCCTGCATGATAATCCCACTGTGATGACAAAGGTAGATGTCGTAGACACTGTGAACCACAGTCATGTGTCCTGAGCAACTAACTACCATCACACCTACACAAGCACAAATAAAACAGCACGGCCTGTCAGCCAAGGCCAACATGGAGGTAGGGGTCCAGCCGTGCAACCACTCTCATTTGCACACACTCAACACCACACACCTTGATCTCCAACAATGTGCAGCAGTGAAGCTCACATGGACTGGTGACATTGCACATGCACCCATGACAATCCCAGGGGTGGTGGGGGGAACTAAGGCGGAGATACCCATCACACATGGCCAGCCAACAAGACTTGTGAATGTCTCACACACTGCACAGTACGCTGTACATGGGCATGACGTCAAATCCACACCAACCAATGGGATCCCGGACACAGTCACACACCAATGAAGATGGCAAGCTCACCCACAAACAACACACATAGACAACTTCCAACATTGCAGCTCTGACCCTGAGGAGTGGCAGCAGTCACACACACAACGTGTCACAATCACTGGAAGCTAACGCAAATTGTAAATTACATGACTTGTGTAACCAACAAGTGCCAAGGGGAATCCTGACTGTGTCTCATCTGCGTTTACCCACAAACTCAGCCCTGACAGCAAACACACCTATGGATGACACCCTGATCACCAGTAATGTGCCATGCACCCACATCACAGAGCACCCAGGGAGAAGATCTGGGGGAACATTGCTCAACTCAGCAAGCATCACAAACAGGAACATCACTAGGGCCCCCAGCCTGCATAGCAAAATGGAAGTGAACACACACAGACATGCTCACACAACACACACCTTGGGCTCAGGCAATGTCACGGAATTACACACTGCCATGAGGGGACTCCACTCCTGTGTAAGAAAAGCTGTGCCATACGTTGTCTCTGCAGGGCGCTATCATGTCAGCAAAACACTTGGTCACTCAGTCAACAATTAGCACAAAATGAAGGCTCCCGTCACATCAGCCTGGTCATGGCATTGTCATCCAAATCATCAGCACCAATCAAATACACATGTATAGCAAGTTGCACTGATACCACAGATGAGTCCTTCCCCATTGATGCCCAAACATGCATGTCCAGTGGAGATGGTCACACGGTCAGGGAAATAGACCAATTGAACAATGGCAAGCACATTTGATGTGCAGGGGTGTAAGCCACAGATGTGATATTGAAAAAACAGGTAGGGAATCCCATTTGCAAATATGGAAAACATCACACCCTCATATTGATACAAAGGATGACATGGCTACACACCAGGATAGGACACATTCCCCTGGACCACATGGGGTCCTGCACAGTAACACCTCATTTACCTGACATCAAAAATCAACATCACTGCAGCAAGGGCATGGTTAGCATCATCAACATCATGTACATCTGAAGCAAAACCACCAGAGAACTGAAAGTAGCTTTAATCAGCATATGTCATATTGAAAAATAAAGTCAAGAAAAACACAAAGGCCAATGTCCAGTCCATGAATCAAGTCCAAACAGGGTGACAGTGGCAGATGTCACCCTCTGCTTGCCTGCACTGATATGGAGCAGGGACATTCCCCTCGGAGGGGTATACGGGGGGCAGGCCAGGCACCGCAGGGACAGGATCAGGGCTCACCAGAAGGAGGCAGGGAAGGGGTGGCTGGTGCTGGAGAGTCACTGACAACTGCAGTGGAGGTGTCTGACATGGTGTGTGCCGGCACAACTGGGGGCATGAGCCGGATGGTGTGGGTGCCGGCACAACTCCAGTGGGCTGGCCAGATGGAGAGGACAGGTTCCCCACTGCAGTGCCCAAGTCAGACGGGGTGTTAGTGGACTCCACTGCAGTGCCCATCTCCAGGGGAGTAGAATGGGGTTCAGGTAAGGTGGGCAGGACAGAGGGGAGGACACGGTCTCCACACCAGTGGCACTAACATGTGCAGCGGGGGGTGTGGTGCTGGAAGAGCAAGTGGGAGGTGGAGAAGGCCGGATCATTTTGGGGATGGTGTATCTGTGGGTGGGGGAACCTGGGGCAGGGTGTGGTGGGGGAACCTGTGTTGTGGGGGCCTGAGGGATGGAGGAAGGAGACTGTGTGCTTGACTTGCAGGGCGGTGGCGGGGTCTTGCTCTTCCGGGACTGGGGGGACTTGCGGGTGGGGGCCCCCATCTGTCTGCACCTGGGGGAGGGTGTCCGGGGGCGAGGGGCACTCCCCTCTGTGTGGGTGGACTTCCTCTTCCCCCTGTATGCTGGATCAGCGGGATCGGAGGGGAAGAGGCCGAGGTCACAGAGGAAGATTTTCTGTGTAGGTGGGGTTGTAGGTGAGGCAAGGGAAGGGGTCTTGGAGGGAGAGGATATGGAGGACTGCGGAGTGACTGTGGATGCCTGTGTGTGTGTCTCTTCCCCATCCCCTGTGGGTGTGGTATCAGTCCCCTGAGGATGCTTGTGTGCACGTCTTGCCTTTGTTTTGGGTGTTTCTGTGCTGCTCGTGTCTGTGTGTTTGGGTGACCGTGCAGGTGTGCATGTGCTTGGGACAGGTAGGGTGCCAGGAAATGTGGATGGGGCAGAGGTAGGAGGGGTGAGGGACTGTTGGAGGAGGGACACTGCTGCCGTCAGGGAGGAGTCCATGGACTTATTGCTCCTCTGTAGGGCAGACATACCCGTTGAGATGCCCTCCATGAACGACACCAGCTGTGTCAACAGAGTGGTGTGTGCATGGAGGACACTCAGCATTGCTGTCTGCCCTACAAGGAGCTGCCGAAGTAGGTACACAGACTCCTCACTCAGGGCAGCAGGGGACACAGGGGCAGGGGGTGCGGTGCCTGGCACGAAGGAGACACGCTCCCGAACACGGGAGCCTCCACGGACCTCTGGAATGGGAGCCAATGGGAGGGCGGTGGTGGTGGTGGTGGCGGGGCCAGACAGACTAGCTGGGGTGTGGTGGCTGCTGACACCCGCCTCCACAAGGGAGTCATCCTCCGAGCTGCTGTGGTCCTCAGCTGAGGTGGATGGTGCTGAGGACTCCTCGGTGTGGCTCCCCTCGCCCTCCGTGCCACTGGGTCCCTCCGACCACTCGTCGGCTGTTGACCCAGTCTGGCTCTGCAGCTCCTCCTGGTCCGTGGAGCTGTCCCCTCCTGTGGCCGTGGAATTATCTGCAAACAATTAGGGAAACAGACAAACATCAGTCACCTGCACTGACCGCACACACCACAGTAAGTACAGCACATTACAGAGCAAGCCCTGGCATCCTTAGTTGAGCATTGCCAATAGTCCTCACACAGATTAGGAGAATCCAATTGTCAGTCTGATGGTCAACCATGGAACTCACACCCCTCCTGCCCTTGCACCCATCGGTCTGGTGCCTGTCTGATGGTAATACCCCGTGTGGACACATGCACCACCTACACAGTTGTTGGACATTGCAGAGAACACAGTGAAGTATGTGAACATGCACACATCACATCTCTTGCCACTGAGTCAGTACAGGTGTCCGGATAAAGGGATGGCCAGAGTCTAATTAGAAATGCATGTCAATCAATCACAGAATTTGTAGAGCGCACTACTTACCCGCGAGGGTCTCAAGGCGCTGGGGAGAGGGAAGGGGGGGGGGATGCTGCTACTGGTCGAACAGCCAGGTCTTGAGTAGCCTCCTGAAGGTCAGCAGGTCTTGGGTCTGTCGTAGGCTTAGTGGAAGGGTGTTCCAGGTCTTGGCGGCGAGGTGTGAGAAGGATCTGCCGCCGGTGGTTGTTCTTCGAATGCGAGGGACGGTGGTGAGGGAGAGGTCGGCGGAGCGGAGCTGGCGGTTGGGGACGTAGAAGAAGAGTCGTCTGTTGAGGTAGGCTGGGCCAGTTTTGTGGAGTGCCTTGTGTGCGTGGATGAGGAGTTTGAAGGTGATCCTCCTGTCGACGGGGAGCCAGTGCAGGTTCCTCAAGTGGGGGTGATGTGGCTGTGGCGTGGTACGTCGAGGATCAGTCGTGCGGAGGCGTTTTGTATGCGTTGCAGTCGCTTGATGAGCTTGGCCGGGGCTCCCGCGTAGAGGGCGTTCCCATAGTCCAGTCTGCTACTGACGAGGGCCTGGGTGACTGTTCTTCTTGTGTCTGTCGGGATCCACCTGTAGATCTTGCGAAGCATGCGGAGGGTGTTGAAGCAGGAGGAGGAGACTGCGTTGACTTGCTTGGCCATGGAGAGCGTTGAGTCGAGGATGACTCCCAGGTTGCGTGCGTGGTCGGTGGGTGCCGGGGCTGCTCCCAGCGTCGTTGGCCACCAGGAGTCGTCCCAGGCTGAGGGGTTGGAGCCGAGGATGAGGACCTCCGTTTTGTCCGTGTTCAGCTTTAGTCGGCTGATCTTCATCCAATCGGCGACGGCCTTCATTCCTTCGTGGAGATTGGCTTTGGCGGCGAGGGGTCCTTGGTGAGGGAGAGGATCAGTTGAGTGTCGTCGGCGTAGGAGATAATGTTGAGGTCGTGTTGTCTGGCGATGCGTGCGAGCGGGGCCATGTAGATGTTGAACAGTGTTGGGCTGAGGGACGATCCCTGGGGTACGCCGCAGATGATCTCGGAGGCTTCGGATCGGAAAGGTGGGAGGCGGACTCTCTGGGTTCTGCCGTCGAGGAAGGAGGTGGTCCATTCCAGGGCCTTGTCTCGGATCCCTGCGTCGTGGAGGCGTGCGCGTAGAGTGCGGTGGCAGACAGTGTCGAAGGCGGCGGAGAGGTCCAGCAGGATGAGGGCTGCGGTCTCACCATTGTCCAGCAGGATCCTGATGTCGTCGGTGGCGGCGATGAGGGCAGTCTCAGTGCTGTGGTTGCTGCGGAACCCCGATTGGGATGGGTCCAGGATGCTGTTTTCTTCGAGGTATCGGGTTAGCTGTTTGTTGACGATCTTCTCGATGACCTTGGCTGGGAACGGAAGCAGAGAGATGGGCCGGAAGTTCTTGAGGTCTCTCGGGTCCGCCTTGGGTTTTTGAGTAGGGCGTTGATATCTGCGTGTTTCCAGCTCTCTGGGAAGGTCGCGGTCTCGAAGGAGAGATTGATGACGTTGCACAGGTGGGGTGCGATGGAGCTGCTGGCTTTGTTGAAGATGTGGTGCGGGAAAGGGTCTGACGGGGAGCCGGAGTGTATTGTGCTCATGGTCTTGATGGTGTCCTCGATGTTCACGCTGGTCCAGGCTGGCAGGGGGTCATGGTCGATGGTGTGTGGCGGGTCTGGTGCATCGATCTTAGTTGGGGCTGTCAGGGTGTTGAAGCTGTCGTGGATGTCGGCGATCTTGCGGTGAAAGAAGGTGGCGAGGGAATCGCACAGGGGTTGCGACGGCGGGATGTCGTTGGTGTTGGAGCTGGGATTGGAGAGTTCCTTCACGATGTTGAAAAGCTCCTTGCTGTTGTGTGCGTTGTTGTCGAGGCGGTCTTTGAAGGAGATTCTCTTGGCGGACCTGATGAGGTGGTGGTGGTTACGGATGGCGTCTTTGTGGGCTGTGTGGCTGTCCGGTGTCTTATCACTGTGCCATTTCTTCTCTAGTTTCCGGCAGGTACGCTTGGAAGCTAGGAGTTCCGAGGTGAACCAGCTGGCTCTTTTGGTGGTGTTGCTGTAGGTGAGCTTTTTCAGCGGGGCGAGGGTGTTGGCACAGTCGTCCATCCATCGTCTGAGGTTGCAGGCAGCGTCGTCGGTGTTGGATGGGTCGGAGGGAGGGCTGAGAGCGAGGGTTGCCCGGAGTTGGTCTTCGGTGACTTTGCTCCAGCAGCGGCGTGGGATCTGTTGGGTGCGGTGGTGTGTGGTGGGTTTCTGGAAGGTGAAATGGATGCAGCGGTGGTCGGTCCAGAGGAGTTCCGTGGTGTGGCTGAAGGAGACGTGGGAGCTTGAGGAGAAGATGGGGTCAAGCGTGTGGCCGGTGGAGTGGGTCGGTGTTGTGACGAGCTGGCTCAGGCCGAGGTTGGCGAGGCTGTCGATCAGGGTGGTGGAGTTGCTGTCATTGTTGTTCTCCAGGTGAAAGTTCAGGTCTCCGAGGAGGATGTAGTCGGTAGAGGTCAGGGCGTGCGTGCTGATGAAGTCGGCGATGGAGTCGCTGAACTGGGGTCGGGGCCCAGGGGTCTGTAGACAAGGGTGCCTCTAAGGGTGGTGTTGGGGTCCGTGTGGATCTGGAAGTGCATGTGTTCGGGCGGTGCTGAGAGTGTCGTCGGTGCTGGTCGAGACCCTGATGGTGTTCTTGTGGACGATGGCGATTCCTCCTCCTACTGCGTTGAGGCGGTCTCTGCGGGTGATCTTATAGCCGTCTGGGATGGCTATGGCGATGTCGGGGCGGAGGAGTCGTTCATCCAGGTCTCTGTCAGGAAGGCGACGTCTGGTGAAGATGTGTCGAGCAGGTCCCAGAGCTCGACGGCGTGTTTGCGTGCGGAGCGGGTGTTCAGTAGGATGCACCGGAGGTGGTTGAGGTCCTTCTTGGCGGGCGCCTCGGTGGCTCTGAGGCTGGTGTAGCTGCAGTTCCGGCAGGTGAAGGGACCATGGGTGCGTTTCGGGCGGCCTTGAAGCAGTTGTGCGTCCGTCCGGGGTTGAGAGCGTGGAGTGTGGTGGCATCGTATCGGCGTCGGTCCTCGAGACTGGAGCGGGGGGCGCGCGGTCCAGGGGTTCTGGTGCTGGGCGCGGTCCAGTCGCGGACGGGCGCAGACGGGCTTGCCTTAGGCGCGCCTGCGCAGCGGCCGCCATATATGGGGAGGTGGGAGGCAGGGGCAGCGAATGGGCAGTCAGGGGGGCGGGGCTGCAGGGGACGCAGCGGCGGGAATGGAGAGAGGCAGCGGGGGCACAGAAGGCAAAAGGAGCGAGAAAACACAAGAAATACGGGCACAGTACAAATGGGGCAGCGGGGGCACAGAAGGCAAAAAGGACCGGGAAAACACAAGAAATACGGGCACAGTACAAATGGGGCAGCGGGGGCACAGAAGGCAAAAGGACCGGGAAAACACAAGAAATACGGGCACAGTACAAATGGGGCAGCGGGGGCACAGAAGGCAAAAAGGAGCGAGAAAACACAAGAAATACGGGCACAGTACAAATGGGGCAGCGGGGCACAGAAGGCAAAAAGGAGCGAGAAAACACAAGAAATACGGGCACAGTACAAATGGGGCAGCGGGGGCACAGAAGGCAAAAAGGAGCGAGAAAACACAAGAAATACGGGCACAGTACAAATGGGGCAGCGGGGGCACAGAAGGCAAAAGGACCGGGAAAACACAAGAAATAAGGGCACAGTACAAATGGGGCAGCGGGGGCACAGAAGGCAAAAAGGAGCGAGAAAACACAAGAAATACGGGCACAGTACAAATGGGGCAGCGGGGGCACAGAAGGCAAAAAGGAGCGAGAAAACACAAGAAATACGGGCACAGTACAAATGGGGCAGCGGGGGCACAGAAGGCAAAAAGGACCGGGAAAACACAAGAAATACGGGCACAGTACAAATGGGGCAGCGGGGGCACAGAAGGCAAAAAGGACCGGGAAAACACAAGAAATACGGGCACAGTACAAATGGGGCAGCGGGGGCACAGAAGGCAAAAAGGAGCGAGAAAACACAAGAAATACGGGCACAGTACAAATGGGGCAGCGGGGGCACAGAAGGCAAAAAGGAGCGAGAAAACACAAGAAATACGGGCACAGTACAAATGGGGCAGCGGGGCACAGAAGGCAAAAGGAGCGAGAAAACACAAGAAATACGGGCACAGTACAAATGGGGCAGCGGGGGCACAGAAGGCAAAAGGAGCGAGAAAACACAAGAAATACGGGCACAGTACAAATGGGGCAGCGGGGGCACAGAAGGCAAAAAGGACCGAGAAAACACAAGAAATACGGGCACAGTACAAATGGGGCAGCGGGGTCACAGAAGGCAAAAAGGACCGGGAAAACACAAGAAATACGGGCACAGTACAAATGGGGCAGCGGGGCACAGAAGGCAAAAGGACCGGGAAAACACAAGAAATACGGGCACAGTACAAATGGGGCAGCGGGGGCACAGAAGGCAAAAGGAGCGAGAAAACACAAGAAATACGGGCACAGTACAAATGGGGCAGCGGGGGCACAGAAGGCAAAAGGAGCGAGAAAACACAAGAAATACGGGCACAGTACAAATGGGGCAGCGGGGGCACAGAAGGCAAAAAGGACCGGGAAAACACAAGAAATACGGGCACAGTACAAATGGGGCAGCGGGGGCACAGAAGGCAAAAAGGACCGGGAAAACACAAGAAATACGGGCACAGTACAAATGGGGCAGCGGGGGCACAGAAGGCAAAAAGGAGCGAGAAAACACAAGAAATACGGGCACAGTACAAATGGGGCAGCGGGGGCACAGAAGGCAAAAGGAGCGAGAAAACACAAGAAATACGGGCACAGTACAAATGGGGCAGCGGGGGCACAGAAGGCAAAAAGGAGCGAGAAAACACAAGAAATACGGGCACAGTACAAATGGGGCAGCGGGGGCACAGAAGGCAAAAGGACCGGGAAAACACAAGAAATAAGGGCACAGTACAAATGGGGCAGCGGGGGCACAGAAGGCAAAAGGAGCGAGAAAACACAAGAAATACGGGCACAGTACAAATGGGGCAGCGGGGGCACAGAAGGCAAAAAGGAGCGAGAGAACACAAGAAATACGGGCACAGTACAAATGGGGCAGCGGGGGCACAGAAGGCAAAAGGACCGGGAAAACACAAGAAATACGGGCACAGTACAAATGGGGCAGCGGGGGCACAGAAGGCAAAAAGGACCGGGAAAACACAAGAAATACGGGCACAGTACAAATGGGGCAGCGGGGGCACAGAAGGCAAAAAGGAGCGAGAAAACACAAGAAATACGGGCACAGTACAAATGGGGCAGCGGGGCACAGAAGGCAAAAAGGAGCGAGAAAACACAAGAAATGCGGGCACAGTACAAATGGGGCAGCGGGGGCACAGAAGGCAAAAAGGAGCGAGAAAACACAAGAAATACGGGCACAGTACAAATGGGGCAGCGGGGGCACAGAAGGCAAAAAGGAGCGAGAAAACACAAGAAATACGGGCACAGTACAAATGGGGCAGCGGGGGCACAGAAGGCAAAAGGAGCGAGAAAACACAAGAAATACGGGCACAGTACAAATGGGGCAGCGGGGGCACAGAAGGCAAAAAGGAGCGAGAAAACACAAGAAATACGGGCACAGTACAAATGGGGCAGCGGGGGCACAGAAGGCAAAAAGGAGCGAGAAAACACAAGAAATACGGGCACAGTACAAATGGGGCAGCGGGGGCACAGAAGGCAAAAAGGAGCGAGAAAACACAAGAAATACGTGCACAGTACAAATGGGGCAGCGGGGTCACAGAAGGCAAAAAGGACCGGGAAAACACAAGAAATACGGGCACAGTACAAATGGGGCAGCGGGGGCACAGAAGGCAAAAAGGACCGGGAAAACACAAGAAATACGGGCACAGTACAAATGGGGCAGCGGGGGCACAGAAGGCAAAAAGGAGCGAGAAAACACAAGAAATACGGGCACAGTACAAATGGGGCAGCGGGGGCACAGAAGGCAAAAAGGAGCGAGAAAACACAAGAAATACGGGCACAGTACAAATGGGGCAGCGGGGCACAGAAGGCAAAAAGGACCGGGAAAACACAAGAAATACGGGCACAGTACAAATGGGGCAGCGGGGCACAGAAGGCAAAAAGGACCGGGAAAACACAAGAAATACGGGCACAGTACAAATGGGGCAGCGGGGGCACAGAAGGCAAAAGGAGCGAGAAAACACAAGAAATACGGGCACAGTACAAATGGGGCAGCGGGGGCACAGAAGGCAAAAAGGAGCGAGAAAACACAAGAAATACGGGCACAGTACAAATGGGGCAGCGGGGGCACAGAAGGCAAAAAGGAGCGAGAAAACACAAGAAATACGGGCACAGTACAAATGGGGCAGCGGGGGCACAGAAGGCAAAAAGGACCGGGAAAACACAAGAAATAAGGGCACAGTACAAATGGGGCAGCGGGGGCACAGAAGGCAAAAAGGAGCGAGAAAACACAAGAAATACGGGCACAGTACAAATGGGGCAGCGGGGGCACAGAAGGCAAAAAGGAGCGAGAGAACACAAGAAATACGGGCACAGTACAAATGGGGCAGCGGGGGCACAGAAGGCAAAAAGGACCGGGAAAACACAAGAAATACGGGCACAGTACAAATGGGGCAGCGGGGGCACAGAAGGCAAAAAGGACCGGGAAAACACAAGAAATACGGGCACAGTACAAATGGGGCAGCGGGGGCACAGAAGGCAAAAAGGAGCGAGAAAACACAAGAAATACGGGCACAGTACAAATGGGGCAGCGGGGGCACAGAAGGCAAAAAGGAGCGAGAAAACACAAGAAATACGGGCACAGTACAAATGGGGCAGCAGGGGCACAGAAGGCAAAAAGGAGCGAGAAAACACAAGAAATACGGGCACAGTACAAATGGGGCAGCGGGGGCACAGAAGGCAAAAAGGACTGGGAAAACACAAGAAATACGGGCACAGTACAAATGGGGCAGCGGGGGCACAGAAGGCAAAAAGGACCGGGAAAACACAAGAAATACGGGCACAGTACAAATGGGGCAGCGGGGGCACAGAAGGCAAAAAGGAGCGAGAAAACACAAGAAATACGGGCACAGTACAAATGGGGCAGCGGGGGCACAGAAGGCAAAAAGGAGCGAGAAAACACAAGAAATACGGGCACAGTACAAATGGGGCAGCGGGGGCACAGAAGGCAAAAAGGAGCGAGAAAACACAAGAAATACGGGCACAGTACAAATGGGGCAGCGGGGGCACAGAAGGCAAAAAGGACCGGGAAAACACAAGAAATACGGGCACAGTACAAATGGGGCAGCGGGGGCACAGAAGGCAAAAAGGAGCGAGAAAACACAAGAAATACGGGCACAGTACAAATGGGGCAGCGGGGGCACAGAAGGCAAAAAGGAGCGAGAAAACACAAGAAATACGGGCACAGTACAAATGGGGCAGCGGGGGCACAGAAGGCAAAAAGGACCGGGAAAACACAAGAAATACGGGCACCGAGGCCACAAGCGGAGGGGCGAGCTTACCAGCAGCAGCGGGCGGACAGCACAGGCGGAGCTGTGTGGTGGGGGAGTGACCTACCTGGCAAGGTCAAGGGTCGCTCTCCTCACCGCGCAGCGGCCGCCATATATGGGGAGGTGGGAGGCAGGGGCAGCGAATGGGCAGTCAGGGGGCGGGGCCGCAGGGGACGCAGCGGCGGGAATGGAGAGAGGCAGCGAGGGGCACAGAAGGCAAAAAGGAGCGAGAAAACACAAGAAATACGGGCACAGTACAAATGGGGCAGCGGGGGCACAGAAGGCAAAAAGGAGCGAGAAAACACAAGAAATACGGGCACAGTACAAATGGGGCAGCGGGGGCACAGAAGGCAAAAAGGACCGGGAAAACACAAGAAATACGGGCACAGTACAAATGGGGCAGCGGGGGCACAGAAGGCAAAAGGAGCGAGAAAACACAAGAAATACGGGCACAGTACAAATGGGGCAGCGGGGGCACAGAAGGCAAAAAGGAGCGAGAAAACACAAGAAATACGGGCACAGTACAAATGGGGCAGCGGGGGCACAGAAGGCAAAAAGGAGCGAGAAAACACAAGAAATACGGGCACAGTACAAATGGGGCAGCGGGGGCACAGAAGGCAAAAGGACCGGGAAAACACAAGAAATACGGGCACAGTACAAATGGGGCAGCGGGGGCACAGAAGGCAAAAAGGAGCGAGAAAACACAAGAAATACGGGCACAGTACAAATGGGGCAGCGGGGGCACAGAAGGCAAAAAGGAGCGAGAAAACACAAGAAATACGGGCACAGTACAAATGGGGCAGCGGGGGCACAGAAGGCAAAAAGGAGCGAGAAAACACAAGAAATACGGGCACAGTACAAATGGGGCAGCGGGGCACAGAAGGCAAAAAGGACCGGGAAAACACAAGAAATACGGGCACAGTACAAATGGGGCAGCGGGGGCACAGAAGGCAAAAGGACCGGGAAAACACAAGAAATACGGGCACAGTACAAATGGGGCAGCGGGGGCACAGAAGGCAAAAGGAGCGAGAAAACACAAGAAATACGGGCACAGTACAAATGGGGCAGCGGGGGCACAGAAGGCAAAAGGAGCGAGAAAACACAAGAAATACGGGCACAGTACAAATGGGGCAGCGGGGGCACAGAAGTCAAAAGGAGCGAGAAAACACAAGAAATACGGGCACAGTACAAATGGGGCAGCGGGGGCACAGAAGGCAAAAAGGACCGGGAAAACACAAGAAATACGGGCACAGTACAAATGGGGCAGCGGGGGCACAGAAGGCAAAAAGGAGCGAGAAAACACAAGAAATACGGGCACAGTACAAATGGGGCAGCGGGGGCACAGAAGGCAAAAAGGACCGGGAAAACACAACAAATACGGGCACCGAGGCCACAAGCGGAGGGGCGAGCTTACCAGCAGCAGCGGGCGGACAGCACAGGCAGAGCTGTGTGGTGGGGGAGCGACCTACCT
>CAWUFW010023717.1:0-70841 GCA_963921515.1 Calotriton arnoldi | reverse complement strand
TATATATACTCAATGAATAAATCAGAGGTTAAAGTAATGTTATAGTTACGTGAATTTGTCAGTGACAGCATTGAATGTTTTGAAATAAAAAGAATACATGGAAAATCACCAGTTATAGTTAGCAGAGCTTACTAGAACATGCACCCCTGCTATGCACTGCTTATGACCTCACATATTACATCTTTCATGACATGTTCTATGACATCATTTATGACATCACTGATGACATCATCCAATGAGTGTGTTAGTTTGTTTCATAGTTTACACAGTGGCAGCTAACTACCATATCGCTTTTCTACCTAATTTTGTAAAGCTTGTGTCCAGCTAATGTGTGTAAGTTTTACAAAAAGCATGTGTTCCTAATGCACCATAGGCGTGTAAAGGTATTGAACATGTTATAAATCTTTGTATTGAAAAGTAACTCTGTGTGCAGGTGACAGTTGACAATTTGTGTCCATTATGTTCCACACAAGTTTTTTGGTACTGCAGAAAAAGTTTCCAACAGGGCAAATATTCTATGTAGTACAAACTAAGTATTGTAAGCCGCCTTGAGTTATTAGACAGAATCATCTCAGCATGACAATTGCTACTTAAGTAGAATGTTATGAGGTAATCACGATTGAGAAGTACAACATTTCTGTGCACCCATATATCAAGAGATTCTGATAGAATAGAGGGATAGGGGGATTTTACATATTGATGAGTATATTTTTTTAAGGTCTGATCATCCTCGACTTTCATCCTTTTATGTACTTCCTAAAGTACATGAGAGTAATCCCCTGGATAGACCTATTGTTTCCTCCAATGAAAGCTTTCTAGAGAATACTGCAATCTATATAGATGCTTTCCTATTCCCCTTTTTGATGACACTCCCTGCATATTGCAGAGATAGTGGATATTTTCTCTCTAAGATTCATCATTTGCTATGGGTAGACTCATTCATTATGATCACGCAGGATGTAGTCTCTCTTTATACAAGTATAAATCATATATTTGGAGTGAAGGCTTGCGAACATTTCTTGAAAACAAGGCCAGACTGATATCACAACAACATTTTGATTAATATGATTTGAACATGTTTGAAAGAAAATATTTTTTCTATGATGGGGGTCTTTTATAGACAAAAGGTTGGTACCACAATGGGCACCTGCTTCGCCCCCAGCTTCGCTAATTTAGTGATGGGCTGTTGGGAGAAGCAGGTGGCCTAGGCGGTTGACAACCAGGAATATGTACAGAATATTCTAATTTGGACCCGTTATATAGACGATTTATTTGTGTTGTGGAATGGCACCAGCGAGAAAGTTTGGGAATATGTAACGAAACTGAGTAATAATCCTTTTAATTTGAAATTTACAGTAACTATGACTTTTCTTGATTCAACATTGAAGATGCAGGATGAGAGAATACATACTTCGTACACCGTAAACACACAGCAGGAAACAGCACATTGCACTTTAAGAGCCAACATCCCAGGAATGTGGTAGAGAGTATACTTTATGAAGAAACTCTAAGATTAAAGAAAATTTGCAGTCATGAACAGGAATTTACGAGAAAGGTTTCACGAACGAGAAACAGATTCAAGGCAGGAGGCTATACATCTAAGGTGTTAGATAGTCGCCAAGAAAGCTAAGTCCCTAACTAGGGACCAGCTACTCTACCCAAACTTTAAGCTGGAAAGGAAAGATCAGAAAGTACGACTCAGTACATGTTCCAATTCCCTGTCCTGGAAGGTAAGGTATGTGCTCAGTAAACCTTGGGCCATTGTCCAGAATGACATAGTAATAGGCATGGAGTTACCCGCAATATTGCCCAGTCCATACAGAAAAGGTAAGATCCTGAGTGATGAGTTGACACAGTTACCACACAAAGATCCGTAAAGCTGATACCTGTCTGTCCACTTCATAGGGGTTTTTTAAAGTGCGGGACTGTAAGGCCTGTAGAACTATAACCAATACCGTGGAGTATACTACCTCGGATGGGCACAAAAGGAAGATGGGTAGCTTTTATAATTGTGGTACTGATCATTAAATTTATTTATTGGTTTGCCCGTGTGCTCTCATGTTTGTAGGCAGTACTATCTTTTCTTTACGTAAATGTATATTGGAACATCAACGGCAATAAGCAATGCAGGTTTCACATAACCGGTTGTGAGGCATTTCTTTGAAAAACATAACAGTGACTCAGGAAAGCTTCTGTTCTTTGCCATAGAGAGGATTTGTAAGAACTTTAGAATGGGTAATAGTGTAACTCAGTTGAGGCGTCTGGAATCAACATACATTTTGGAGCTTCATACAAAAGGTCCAGCCGGCCTTAATAGGGATGAGGAGATGCAGATACATGTGGGATTAAACTGACAATGAAAGTGAATAATATTGATAGCTGTTATGATACACTTTAAACTTATGATCAAGTAGTTTTGTCTGACTTTTCACTTATCATATCTTTGCAATTCTGTTGATATGATAATTGGAATTTTGTTGCTATTAAGTTGCTGCTCTTGTTTGATACTATGCAGAGACTTGATTAATGATTTTATAGTATTTTAACAATTTATGACTTTTATTATCCATTATTCTATTCTTCTGTAATAATGCATGTAACACTGCTGCTATTATGCTGCTGCTTATCCTTGTACTGTACTGCTGATTATGCTGCTACTAAGATGTTGTTACATTTAGAAATTGTGTTCCATTTTACTATAATAATGTATGTAACACTGCTGCTATTGTGCTGCTGCTCATCCCTGTACTGTATTCCTGATTATGTTGCTACTAAGATGCTGCTACACTCCAAAATTGTGTTTTTGATTATGCTGCTATTCAAGTTGCTGCTATACCTGCAGATGGTATTGTTACCTATATTGTCATTTGGATGTTATCCTTTTGATTCTTGGTACTGTCAATATAATCAAGTTGTTATGAAGTCAATCGTCCTACTCAGTGTACGGGAAACAAGTGAGGGTTATTCATGAATTATGAATTGGGCACTGGCCCATGATTTATGGCTTGACTCCAATTAAATATAGAGTGCATGAGTGAGAAATGTTACTCTCCCCATTGTTTTGAAATTGGCATCCCCTGTGCTCTTTGGGGTAAGGTAATATACCAAAAACCCAGGCCATAATATACACCTCTTTTTTTAATTATTAATTGCACAGGATGTGCAAAAATTGATGGTGCAGGCTTAGGTGATGAATATTATTTATATGATAAGGTAATTGAATATGGTAACATTTCTGAAAAATTATATTGATCGATAGAGAGTGGAATACTATGAGATGCTTTTGAAACATCTGTTTGTTTATTTATTCATCTATCTATTGATTCATTCACTCACCAAGTTCTGGTACATATCTTGTTGCTTACTTTGATTTTGATGTGTAAATATGAGCATTTTAAACTGATTGAGGATCCGCATACCAGCATGAAGGGGAAGCGATGGTCCACAAAAGTATGTTTTCCATCTCTATGATGGATGGTGTATATGTTGTTTAGAGGTGGTGGGGCTTGTTCACTTTGAAAAAGGCTTGTTGAAGCCGAAATGCGTCAGTGTCTGAATCCGAGGAAAATAAAGAAGTTGAGTGACTACACACTACCTGGTGTGCCCGCTTTCTTCAGCTTGGCGATTGTGATTGTGATTGTAAATACATATATAAATATCAAGCAAGTTTGATGGGTTCTGCACCTGTCTGCCCAGCACCGGCCTTGAATGGTGGATGCAATCGGATTAAAGCAGCAACTCTTTTTGGGGAGGTATCCGATTCCCGCCGCCTGTGTCAAATCAATTAGGATCTGGCATCTGACCTGCACTTGAATCATACGGCTGCTACGGCTACACGGTTTTCCTGGAGGAGATGAGTGACGGCTTTCAGCATGCTATGACAGTGCATCCGGCATTGCAGGCATCACCGAACAAGGCAGAGCTCTCGTTCTGAACGTGACATTATCTCACATGTCTGTGACGGCAAGTACGTGTCCTCGGTTCTCAGAACCAGCATGCTCATGACATTTGGGATATATACATTGTTTTTTGGTAAAACATTTGCTCAGAAATTTTCCAGACTATTACGTTTTGCATTTAACAAGGGGGCAATCGCACAAGGAGCACAAGGAGAACGCAGCAATGTGTGATGCAATACGCAAGTGACTAGGCATCGCCAAAGACCTCTTCAACGAGGAGGACGGTGTCAGAGGACCGAATGTTACCGCAGATGCAGCGGGCATACACAAAGATAGTGCTACCCAAAAATAGACATTGGGGGCCTATGAAAAGCTGTGCAAAAAGGAGATCAATCGCAGTTGGGAGGTGATTTCATTAGACAACTACATAGAAGTGGGGTGAGTACCACGAGGACTCCGCATCCTGATCACACCCACATACCAGGATCCACACCCCAAGCTGTTGGAAGAGTGGTCAGCCCTGATGGCCTCCACATGTAAACAGATGCTGGGCCTTCTCTCAAAATATGCAGCTATGGAGTTGGAACAGGTGATAATGGAACTAAAAAGTATGCAGGATATTCTTGACAAGCTCCCTCAGCAAGAGGAGATACAGATTTTTTACAAAGAGATGGAGGGCAGACTCACCAAATATCAGGATGAAATAAAAACAAAAAAGAAATGGAAATTTACGTGAGACAAGAATGACTATGCCTCAGGTCGAATTCTGACTTTCGGAAGGAAGTATGATGGTGCGAGGAAGGAGTTCAGACGCACATATGCCCTGAGACAGCAAGAGGCAGCAACCTCAGAATCCAGCTCGGATATTTCAGACCTGGACTAGAGGCAATCATCATTTGGCAGTGGTATCGCTCCTTTCACAATGCTGGAGGAATAAAAAATTTTACGGCAGAGCCAGGGACCAAGGCGGACACCACCAAAAGAAAAAGAAAAAGGAGAAGCAACGCCAAAGGAAAGTTTGGAGGGGTGGAGGAGGCAAAGGAAATCGAGAAACCGTGTGGGAAGGGAGTCCGGTTCAGCAAGAGGAACAAGTAATGGGTGAGGCAACTTTCACAGTTATCAATATTTCCTCCCATACACTTACTCCTGAAGAGCAGTCTCTCTTAGAATTAGGCCTCTCCTTCTGCCTCACGAATAACTTCGACTACCCCCGCACCCGCATAGATATTTTCTTGTTTGCCAGAAAACTAATATTTTTCAAAATCCATTCTCTCAAAGGCTCAAGGGTGGTGCAAGATGGGACGATGACAAGCAGTGACCCTGCTGCTCTGAATACACCTTCCGATCTCGTTTCCATTGGGGATATTGGAGGCCTGGCTTCTTTAAGGGAACTGGAACTGGGTGATAGGGATTGGGCATCTGAGCGAGAACTCTTGGAGGTCCTGGACCTGGAAACTGGCAGAAGAAGTCGTAGCAATTTCAAACCTAAGTCCAGATTTAATCCAAACACCCCCCATGACAACATTGATTCCTTCCATGAGGCAGTGGTACGGGACATGCTTAAACTTAAAACTGTGAGCAACAATGGGGACATGACTAACTTAACCAAAGGCCAACAAGCGGCACTGGAGTCCCTGAAGCAAGCCACCACCTTTGTCATCAAGCCTTCTGACAAAGGAGGGAATGTGGTTCTATGGGATGTTAAAAAGTACATGGCCGAAGCCAAGAGACAGCTAGATTTCTCTGGCAGCTACCCCAAAGCTACTGATGGCCAATATGTTTCTACTATTGATTGTTTCCAAATGGCGCACCCGTGGGCTTTTGAGCAATGATGAGCTATTGTTTTTAACAATTAAAAAACCTGTCTCTCCATGCTTTTATATGTTACCAAAAGTCCACAAACACAGCACCAACCCACCTGGCAGGCCTATCATCTCGGCCAATGACAGCTTCCTTGAGAACACCTCAATTTTTCTAGATCATTTTTTATTTACCTATGTATGTAGCCTGCCCTCGTACTGCCGTGACAGCATGGGTTTTATATCCAAGGTCACGGACATCCCATGGCAATCAAGCTACATCATGGCTACAGTGGATGTAGGATCGTTGTACACCTGTATCCATCATGACTTTGGCATCACTGCATGCAGACACTTTTTCAGGGATAGACCAATAGCCACCTATGACCACACCAACATGTTGCTCGAGATGCTCCAGTTTCATCTGGAAAACCACTACTTTTTACATGGCAAGCAGTGGTACAGGCAACTGTCCGGGACTGCCATGGGCAGTTGCTTCGTGCCGAGCTACGCCTGTATTTTTATGGGGTGGTGGGAATTTGAATGTGTCTGGGCTGAGAGCCTTGCAGAATACACCAAATATCTGGTCCTTTGGACCAGATATATTGATGACATCTTCTTAATATGGGATGGTCCACAGGATGTTCTGGATGACTCTCTATTGGCTATTTCTGACAATGATTTAAACCTGAAGTTTACCAGTACCACCAGTAAGAACAGGATGGACTTCCTTGATGTTACAGTGGAAGCACTAAATGACACAGTACAGACAAGCTTGCACAGGAAAGAGACAGCGGGGAATAGTATCCTCCATGCCAAAAGCCACCATCCTCCCAAGCTGAAGAATAGTATCCCCTACGGGGAACTTCTTAGAGCTAGGAGAAATTGTAGCACGCCTGAAGCTTACACACGAGAGGAAGGCAGAATGGTAGGAAGATTCCTACAAAGAGGGTACACACGTAAGGTAGTGGAGGAGGCCAGACAGAAAGTGAGTGGGGTGAGGAGGGAAACCTTGCTTAAACCTAGGCCTAGGAACGACACTAAACCGGAGATCAGACTCATTACCACATACAATTCCGATTGCGCTAGGGTACAGGCAATTATCAGGAAACATTGGCACTTGGTCAAACTGGACCCCATTATTGGCAAACTAGTCACCCCTAGCGCCAATATCACATACCGCTGGGGTAACTCACTGAGAGATATGTTGGTCCATAGCCTGACGGAACCCACCCAGATACATAGCAGCACATGGTTGAGGGAACTCCCAGGATTCCACAAGTGTAGAAAATGCAAGGCATGCACCCACAGTACCAATGTCAGGACAGTTCCCTTACCCAATGGCAAGCAACACAAGATCAGGCCTTTTATCAATTGCAACACTGACTTTGTTGTGTTTGTTTTAATGTGTGTATGTGGTCTGAGGTATGTTGGTATCACGATTTTTCCTGTGAAAAAGTGTGTTCTGGAGCACCTAAGGGCCATAAGGAATAATGATCTGACATATCCCATGGCTAGGCACTGCAACACTATACATGACTCAACCAGAACTGAGAATCTAAAAATCTAATTTTTTGGTATTGACAGGGTTCCAGTGAAGAGTCGGGTTGGAGACAGGGAACGAGCACTACGAAGACTTGAATCAAGATACATAATCCGTCTTAACAGCAAACACCCGGGAGGTCTGAACCAGTACGAGGAGCTCCATGTTCATTTAGGATAACACCATCTGTCCCACGGGTAGCCTGCCTTCCATCTGTCTGCATATTGATACTAGGGCTTCGAGATCTGCAGTGGAGAATGAACACCACTCTGCTAATTTTCTCTCTCGTTTCCCTAAAATTTTCTCTCTTTTTTCTCTCTCGTTTCTCTCCTCTGTCTTATATATATGTGGATTAGTGTCTGACATGATTGGTTTTTCCTCCTCAAGATCTGGTAGACTCCACCTGATTGATGAATCCCTTTTTCCATGTTCTCACCCCATCTGGTGTACTGTACATGGGGGTTGGGATGTTTGAACTTATCATGGACACTTGGGCTTTTTTGACTCACAGTACCCTTGGCACACAGTCAGCAAACATACACATATATATATACAAGTATTTTTATTTATATTCACACACGTGTCATGTGCACTCCTTCTTCCCCTCTTTTCCTTGTTTTCTTCCTTGGTTATTGCTCCTTCCGTCGTGTTCAGGTCACTGGACCATTGATGTGTATCATTAAGTGTAATGTGGGGCATTTATTCTGGGCAATAGAAGAGAGTTTGTAGTAGATGTTTCTACTTGCACTAGCACTTCTCTTCTCATATCACATTTTTTTGATATTTTACCTTTTATATATATTTTTTTCTTTGTGGGTGAGACACCCTTTATTTAATTTATGGGATGAAAACACGTTTTTTACTTTTTTTCATTTTTTGACTATGGTAGTCTTTTTTCCTTTGGACTGATGAGTTTGCATTTTTTTAAATGCCTAAGTCTTTTTCCTATGTTGATTTGTTTTCACAACAGTGTCTCACTGTATGTTATAAATACACTGTCACAATGTTTCCTCCCCAGCTTTGACAAAGACCTCTCGGTCGAAACGCGTCAGCTACAGCAATAAACTTATTTGGACTTACCTGGAGTGCGGGCCTTTCTTGCGGCGCGGCGGCATCAGCAAGGACCTTCAAGCATATATATATATATTCACTGAAAAAACCATAGGTTTCAGGGGCGTTATAGTTAGTTGGACATTTCACTCTTACAAAACCATAGAAATTCCCCCGTTATAGTTAGTTCAGCTAACTATAACTCGCGCGCCCGCAATGCACTGCTGATGACGTCACATATTACATCACTCATGACATGGTCAGTGACATCACTCATGACATCACTGATGACATCTCACAATCAATTTTACAAAAACAAATCATCCATTTAGACACTTATATACCCATTTATTCTTCCATCGACCTTGAGATATACATATATAAAACATATTTAATTTTCAGAAAAACACACATTCACTGGATGATGTCATCAGTGATGTCATCAGTGATGTCATTTGAGATGTCATGAGTGATGTCATGAGTGATGTCACTGACCATGTCATGAGTGATGTAATATGTGACGTCATCAGCAGTGCATTGCGGGCGCGCGAGTTATAGTTAGCTGAACTAACTATAATGGGGGAATTTCTATGGTTTTGTACGAGTGAAATGTCCAACTAACTATAACGCCCCTGAAACCTATGGTTTTTCAGTGAATTTCTAAGGTTTTTTAAATGCTAATTTCTAACTATAACGTGCCTGAAACCTATGGTTTTTTCAGTGAATATATATATATATATATATATATATATATATATATATATATATATATATATATATAAAAATATTTATATATATATTCGCTGAAGAAAACAAAGTTCACAGGGTTACAGGGAAGTTATAGTTAGGAAATAGAATTTAAAAACCACCAGTGATGTCATTTGAGATGTCATCAGTGATGTCACTGACCATGTCATGAGTGATGTGATATGTGAGGACATATGCAGTGCATTGTGGGGCATAAGTTATAATTAGCTTAGATAACTATAACGGCTGAATTTCACTGGTTTTGTATGAGTGAAATCTGAGCTATAATGTGCTTGTAACCTTTGTTTTTTTCAGTGAATTTCTGAGTTGTTTTTTCTATTTCCTGACTATAATGTCCCTGTAACCTTTGTTTTTTTCAGTAATCTTCAATGGTTTTTTACATTTAATTTTCTAACTGTAACCTGTTGAACTTTAATTTCTGTGAAATGACCACTATGTGAAAATGACTCCTACCCTGCGCATTTATGTAAGAAGAGGTCAGCTCTACCCAACTGAAGCATTTTATAATAGCTTATTAGAAAGTGCTACACCATTGCGTACATTTATAGTGCATTTTTTTCACCACAGCTATGTAAAGAATGCCTAGAAAATGTCTCCAGTAACCTTGTGTGTGTGTGTCAGTTTGCCAATGTGATTGTTGTTTGAATGATGCCGATACATAACTTTAGAAGTTGGAACTGCTGAGAAAATATACTTGGATGATTTGTAGTTTACAGAAGTAAATGCTTCTTTGTTTTGTAGAGATGTGATTGTGTTTTTAATCATCAACAATTGATGTCCAAAAGCAAAGGGAAACATGCTCAGAGAGCATTTTAATAAGCTGTTCATTATCCTGTAAAAAGGGTGCAAAAACATTCCATACCACTAATGTATATGGGGCGGAGCCAAACGGGTGGGGCTTCTAGGCAAGTTTATATACTTGTAGTTTTTAAACAATGTAGAACATAATCTCTGGTCTCAGAAGTAAATGACAATAAAGAACCCTCTTATCACAGATAGTATATGAGATATTGCATTTGAGAAAAGCTATGATGAAAACACATCTTTCAAATGTTTTTGCTGGATATGCAGACAAAACACATGTACTTTGCCTTGTTCGTGTGTATGAAGTTAGAATGATAAGCGCATTAGAGAAGTTGAGGCACAAGCTGGCCACCTGCTTTGTTTATATCTGTAAGTGGTTCCCGTTCAGTTTTTATTTGTGTGAAATGACCATTGTGGAAGAATACATTCTGCGCTGTGTATTTATCTAGGAAGAGGCCACCATTTTCTCCAACACCTCTACACAACTAAAATACTTTCTACTGGGTAATTAGTAACTGCTGCTCTGTCGGATAAATGTATAGAGGCTCTTGGTTTGTTCCAGGAATGTCTTCATAATATAACTTTGCAAGGTGGAACTGTACAAAAAACATATTTGGATGATCTGTATTATAAAGAAGTAAGTGTTTGTTTGTTTGATAGGGATGCAACTGTACTCAAGACTGTGACATCCTTTCTTGCTTTTTCCTATTCACAGAGTAAGAAGGTTTTTAACCTGTAACATATGTAATTTTTAATCAAGACTCAGTGTACATTTTCCCATTTTTTAGGCTTAGGAATTACTGTGGCTCTCCTGAAGAAGGCGTTGTGTACGGCAAAACGGGCGTAGACATTGAGAAGATTCATCATTATTTGTTTAGCCACTTGATTATACCATTGTTTTTTGATTCATTGTGTTTTTGATCTTTCTTTATCAATTGAACATATTTTTTGTCCAGCTATAAATAATTTATTTGAAGATTAATTATCTTACAGATTATTTTGTATAGTAGATATGCACATGTTTGTTGATTGTATTTATTTTTGTCCATTCTGGGGGTTATGTTGTGATGTTACTGTTCAGCACTTATGTTTCATGGAATTATTGAAAAATTTGCAATGACAATTGTAAAAGAATTTGTATTAATAAAATGAATTTTCATTGATTTGGATTGTACACTGAGTCCTGAATATCATGCTTGTGCTTAACTAGGTCCTATATAGTGTATAGACCGATAATTGCCTATGGGTTTTTCTTCAATTACCGTACTCAAGGCTTCCAGGTTTCTCTTGTATAATACTACCATATATGGTGTAGCATATGTCAACAGTGGCTTATATGTAGTAGGAAAGCAGTTTAAGGCTTGCTAATATGTTTCCAATATCAACTAGGCCTAGTCTGTACATTTCTTAATTTCTTAATTTTTGTTTTCCTCACAAATTAGGATTTGTGTACCCGTTGCAAAGGATTGCGTTGGGTATGCGACTCAGGCGCTGTTCAGGTTGTAGTAAAACACATATATATACCTCTCTTACTGTCTCTATACTCTCTAAATGTGTATCTAAGCAACGGCATAGATTGCTTACTGTCTTTGTTAGTGAATATACGGGCATGCAAGTGTGTGTGCACAATTGTCTGCAATAGGCCTCGATGCATATGATGTACATGTATGTCTGAATGAATGATTAGGAGCTATTGTAAGTGAGTGGCTGGGTGTATTAGTGCCTCTATTGTTTTGCAGATATGTATGATTGGGCATAGGGGTGTGTTAGTGCAGATGTAATTCACTAAAACCTGAAAGTATATGTCTTAGGTTTTGAGCACGTAGCTATTGCCCACCTACTGCCTACCTTAGAGTGAGTTATATGTAAGAAGTGTTTAATGCTTGCAAAACACTCTTAAAAGACAATTTGGCCTACTGCTGAAGCTGCAACACACAGGTTCTGCAGAAGCAGGCCTGAGACATGTTTAAAAGGGTAGATGTCTATATAAGTGACTTGTTGGTTTTAGTGAGTTAGTAGATATCGGAATGAGTGTCTCAGTCCCTATTTGGGTGTGTCTTTGGATATTTAAGGAAGTATGTTTTTATCTGACTGCCTCTCTTAGTGTCTCTGTGGCTCTTGAAATATGTATCTAAGGGGCAGCATGCATTACTGGCTGTGTTAGTGAGTATTGGTGTATGCAACTGTGTGCGCAGAACTGTGTCCAGTAGGCCTAGCAACACACACTATATCTGAGCAAATGCTTAGGTGCTATTGTGAGTGTGTGACTGGGTATATTAGTGGCTCAATCTTTTTGCAATGTGACTGTCAGGCTGCATGTATAACTGGCCATAGGGGGTCTGTTAGTACAGTTTTGAGTGACTCAGATTCGAAAGTATGAGTCTTAGGTTTTGAACACATAGCACACTGCCTATGGGCTACCTACAGCCTACCTTAGGGGTGAGTTATATGTAATAGAAGACCAGTTTAAGGCTTGTGAAGCACTCTTTTAAAGTCAATTTGGCCTGCTGATGAAGCTGCACACAGAGGCTCTCCAGAAGCAGGCCTGAGACATATTTTTAATGGCAGTTGTCTATATGGATGACTTGTTAATGTTAGTGCCGCAGAAACCGCAAAGCAACTGACCAGGAGTGAGATTTGCCACTACTCTGCTGTGCTTTGAACCGGTGGGGAGGAACTCAATCTTCCAGCTGCCCCTTCATTATTGGATTTGCGCTCTTAAGCGCGCAACGCTCCCGCGGCGGTGGAAACCGCAAAGCAACTGACCAGGGATGAGACTTGCCACTACTCTTCTGTGCTTTGAACCGGTGGGGATGAACTCAATCTCTCAGCTGCCCTTTCATCATCGGATTCGCGATCTTAAGCGTGCAATGCTCCCGCGGCTCGGGACGCGCACAGGGACATGCCAGGGCAAAGCCCGGGCCAAGGGCAGGCCCATCCATGCCCGTCGGAGCCCAGAGGAGGCTGGGCCCCCCCAGCTGGGCCCCCTCTCTAACGTGGTCTGTTTGCATACTTTACCGGGGTCCTATTTGGAACATGGTGAAGAGAAAGGCTAAAACGTGTGATCAAGGAACTGAGGTTGTCAACACTCTGGATTCCTTTCTCTTGAGAGCAGCAGACATATTGTCGAAGGAAATAGAAAGGGCGGCGGGAAGGCTGTCAGGAGGAGAGGTTAGCCTATTGCCCCTACAAGTACCTCGAATTAACGATGACTTGCTGCCCGGACTCGCTGATAGTTTATCCGCCCAATTGAGGTTTTGTCAATGGACCCCATTTGCCCATCTAGCGGTATGAGTATCCAAGAGTGTTCTGACTCTCTTGAGGAACCACCAGTCAAAAAGAAGAGGGGGGGTAGGCCACAGAGACTGACCAGATCAACTATCAGAACAGGGGTGGGTAAGGGACTCCCTTCAAAGACTCCAAAGCCTCCTGTTGAGTTTATGAGTTATTCTAAAGAGTTGGAATGTACTGTGGCCCGCCTTTTGCAACCTGTAATGAGGAGCCTCAAACGCATCGAGGCAAATTTAGCTACGATTTGCGTGAGGGGTGGCTGTGCATCTGAATGTATTACTAGGCCTGTTGGAGCCATGCAGATGGTTAATTATAAATGTCAGCGTAAAAGTAAAGATATACCTGTCATCAATACACAGCATGCAGATATGGCTGAGACCTTACGGACTTTACGCCATATACAGGGTAACAGGGAAGCAGCCCCGGGGTGGGCGGGTCCAAGTACGGTTATCATGCCCTGGCTGGCCGATTCATTAGCTATAAACAAAACAACTGATCGGCTAATACCTAGTTATGATAACATGCTTAGTGGCCCACAAATTTCTATTACATCTAACCAGGCAACTGCTCATAATGTTTTTTTTTTTTGTAAAACTTTTTATTAAAGACAATGGCTCAACATTTACATCACAGCAACAACTAATGCAATGATTCACATTTCATAACATATACATACATTGGTGATTGTGATTATATGCAATAATGATTGATACTTCAGTGCTACATTATCTATACAACAGGTGAGGTAGGAGGGGTTAGAGGACGGAACACAAATGTTACCACTATACACATTCCATTTGCCCCATACTTGTGACCACTTTTTTGGGCATCCACTGGCCTCATATACAGTCTTTTCCCTCTTCATGCACCAATCCATGTCTTTTTTCCAGGCGTCTACTGTTGGTGCTGTCACTGCTCCCTACATTCTGGCGACATTCCGCTTGGTGACCATCAGGCCCAATGTCACCCATGTTTTTTCTTTACTGTTCAGATCTGTGGGTTCCCAAATATTCAACAAGCATCTTTTGATTTTAAGATCCATTCTTAACCCCAGAGGATACTTCATACTAAGGTATACTCCCCTCCAGTATCGTTCAATATGTGCACATTCCCATATTATATGTAGAAACGTACCCTCTTGACCACACTGCCACCTGCACCCAGGATCCTCCCTATTGCCCTTCTTGACCAGTGTCAGCCCTGTCACATATATCCTGTGGAGTATCTTTAGTTGCACCAACCTGAGTCTGGCGGAGATCACCACCTCTCTGGGAGAGGCCATTGCCTCCTGCCATTCATCTTCGTCCAATACTGATATGTCCCTCTCCCAACTCCTGCAGAGTTTGGCAAGGGGGTCCTGGGCATGGTTGATTAGCTTTTTGTAAGTTAGGATATCGCTTTTGTGGGCATATATCCATCCAGGAGCCTATCTTCCAGTGGCGAGGCCTCAGGGGGGTCTCCCCCTTGGAATCTGCGCCAACAGGGCGTGGCGCACCTGTAGGTATCTAAAACGTTCTGCATTTGACATCTTGTATTCTTGTTGAAGGGTGGAGAAAGACACAACCTCCCCCCCCTCTCCACAGGTTCCCCACCCTGGAAATCCCAATAACGTCCCATCAATCAAAACCCTTCGTCTTTCGTAGTGTGCCCAATTTTTCTGAGTCCCACAGAGGGGTGGCCTGTGTGATTTTTTTGCCCCCAGCCCATACTCCTAGTGGTGGTGTGCCACACCTGCACTGAATGTCTGGTGGGTCCAGTCAGTTGAAATTTTGTGGGTTTGGAATAGAGTGCCATAGTGTAGTCCCCAACCCGTGGAAGCCATTTGTCCATTCTGTAGCCTGGGTCATCTCGATGTCGATATGTGCAGTGGATGATAGCAGTCAAGTGGGAGCCCAATAGTATTTTTTACTATCTGGAAATCCTATTCCCCCATCGTTCCACCCCCTCACCAATTTTGGAAGCGATGTGCGGGGCTGTCCCTCCCAGAGTAATTCTCTCTGCGCACTCTCTACTGCGTTAAAGTATGCTGCTGGAACTGGGTTAGGGAAGTTTTGTAAGACATATAGGAAGCGCGGCAGTGACATCAGCTCCCCACTTCTCGTTTTAGTCGTTGCAGCGGGGGTAGGAGATTACGCTCATAGCTGGCTTTGGGATCGATTGTTATGTATATCCCTAAGTATTGGAATCCACCTTTGGCTTCCTCCACTGGGCACTCCCTGGGCAAGGGAGGGAGTTTCCCATTCAGTACATAGATCAGGAGGCTCTGGGTGAAGCTAAGTTCAACAAAATATTGTCCGCATAAAGGGAGATACGGTCCTCCCCATCTTCTGCCCATCTCAAACATCTTATGATGGGGTCTCTGCGGATCCATGTCGAGAGGGGCTCCAGGGTCAGCGCGAAGAGCAATGGGGAAGCGGGCAACCCTGTCTGGTCCCTCTCCCAAGGGAGAAGACTTCCAACTTATTATTGTTTACGACAACTTGTGCTTGAGGCTCCGAATACAGAAGTTTGACCCAACTGGCAAAGTTAGGACCGAAGACCATCCTTCCCAAGACCGCAAAGAGGTATGGCCACTCTATGGTATTGAAGGCCATCGTGGCATCTAAGGACACCACCTACTGCATCTTCTCTTATAGTATCTTTGCGCCCCAACACCCAGTGCAGCCTCCTCAAATTAAGTGCTGTGTTTCTGGAAGGCATACACCCTGACTGCTCCGGGTGTACCAGTTTAGTAATAACTTGACAGAACAACAAAAGAGTTTGCCTTCTCAGGAGAAGAGCTGGCGTAGAGAATCAAATTTGATTCTTATAAAGCCCTCACTCACCAACCTAGTTGGTGACATGCTTCATCATCGGGCCCCACCAGGAAGGTCGAGTACCTCCCCGGTGTGCTTCAACGCCAGAATTACTGCGGAGCGGGTTGAAGTGGCAAGTGCACGTGATTGTGAAGTGATTTAAAAATGACTAGGCTGTATCCGAAAATGATTTTATTCGCCGGTCAGTCAGGCACAAAATAAAAACAATGTGGGTGATATGATCGCTGAGGAATTGGTCAGCTAAATCTCACTATGTGTGGTCAACATGTTTCTGCCTCTATGATGCTACTAGCTAGGCATTCGTCAGGACCAAGGTGAAGACCCCGGCGGTATGAGCACGCTAAGGCTCACCCTAACCTGGAGGTCAAATGCGTGAAAAAGTAGGAAAAAGTCTTTAAAAACCTACTATCATTGCGGGATCCTTCTTACTTATTGGGACCCTGCAGATCTCTGAAATGAAAGAACAAGAACGAACAAACACACAGACATAGGTATATTCAGTAAGCATGTGGTCATAGGACGTTCATTGTTCCAGTTTCAGCATACAGAAGTGCTCTTCTCGGAGTGCACCGAAACTATATCTCAAGAAGCTATCGTGCAATAGTGAGATATGAATGTGCACATATTTTAAAAAAGTTATTGAAAGTGGCAAAAGCTGGAACCACTATAAATAAAGGTGGTATCACATTTATAGCGCTATTATTACCTACACGCCTATTGTGACGTGGAAAAGCCACAGAGCGTCAAAGTAAGAAAACGCTAACGTGACTATAACGGGCTCGTCCAAGTGGAATTGTCAACGGAAAAAGAAAAAGAAAAGGAGAGAAAAGTCTTACACATAGGGTGATCACTAAACACACCCTGGGTCTCGGGATGGGGGTGGTGGCTGATTGGCACACCCTATAGAGGGGTAGAGACAAAACAAAATATAAATACATAAATATGAAGTTCGGTCCCAAAATAGCAAACTGGTCACTTATCTGTGTGATAGGGCTGCTCGAAAAACACTCGCGCCGAGAAAGCCAGACACCCGCTTGGTACCTGGTTGAACCCTCTGAAAACCGGACCCCGTCGATAGAAGGGCCGGTGTTCCACATGTTTATATAGGGGGGGTGGGTATGGAAGAACAACCAGGAACCTCGGTTTGAGCGTCGGTGTCCCGGGAGAGCCCTAGTAGCTACGTCATTACGTGTACGGCAACAGAGGGGCCAATCAGAATGAAGAAAAGTTAAATCATGTGGCCCGCAGCGTCACCAGGAAAGACTCGGACGCTGACTTCAGAAATACCGCTGCGATAAAAAAACGCAACAAAACTTTATTCAAGAGCGATAGGCACGCTATGTCAAATGCCAAATACGCTACCATTCAAAGGAAAAGACTAAAGCTCGGGTATTAGTTAGCAAAAAAACACACAAAGGAGATTTGCCCTCTCTCGTATATAGAGGTTAGGTCTGTCCTCTTATGTGCATTGCTTGCTTGTCATGTCATGTGCCTATATCAGTTCATGGAGATGTAAAACACTTCTATAGATAGTGGAATGTACCAGGTGGTGTACCAGATAGTGTCAACAGGGAGTGTCTAAACAGTACACACTCTGTGGGGGTCATGCGGCTGAACAGAAAAAATTGAAACTAATTCAGTTAGTTTCTGAGTACAGTGCTCCAGGGAATATGATCATTCAGCCCCTCTTTATCTGTGCCCAGACGATAGACCCACCTCTGTTCTTTCTCAAACAGAGACTGCGGCATGTTTCTACATGCGGTCACCTGTTCAATGACTGTCCACTGTAAGTCATTCGTGGTGTGATTGTGGTGTATGTAATGTTCACTAAGTTTAGTTGTGATTCTCCTGCACCGGATGTTACTTCTATGTTCACCAATACGTTGTTTCACCTTACGAGTCGTCATCCCCACATAACGCAGACCACAGGGACAGGTGATCAAGTATACCACATTTGTGGAATTACAGTTGGTGTGAGTGCGTTGTATCCAGGTTTTCCTGGTTCAAGATTGAGGGCCTTTGTGTGTGCAGTCAGATGACAAATACTACAGTTCGCGCAAGGAAAATGACCCACTATTCTAGGTAGACCCCAAGCCGCAGTTATGGATGGAGTGCCAATCGATGTCTCAATTTTGGGTCGTGTGTGGACCAAAGAATCCCTGAGACTGCGGCCCCTTTTAAAAGAAAAAAGAGGTTTCTCCCATGACCTATTACTACTAGTGATTATTCTCCAATGTTTGTTAATTGCTTTCTTAACTGTAGTAGAAGCAGTACTGTATGTAGTAACACAGGTAAGGGAATGTCCTTCTTCATTCGGGGATGTCTTCCAGAAGAGCCTCCTTGGTTGGTTCCGGGCCCTTTTATAGCTCTTACTAAGAATTCTTTCTGGGTAACCTCGATTCTTCAGTTTAGAGGTGAGGTTAGCTGATTGGTTGCGAAAATCATCCAATTTGCTACAGTTCCTTCTTAACCGAAGGTATTGTCCATACGGTAGGTTTTCCCGTAGGGGCCTAGGATGAAAGCTAGAAAACTCAAGTAGGTTATTTTTGGCAGTAGGTTTATAATGGGTCTTAGTAGAGAGGCCTCTCTCTGATTTTGTAATAACCACATCCAAGAATACCACCTCATGTTGATTACAGGTGTGGGTAAATTTGAGGTTCAAGTCAAGGGTATTAATCCAGGAAAGGAAGTCATTAAGAACGCACTCTGGTCCTTTCCATATCATTAAGATATCATCAATATACCTTTTCCAAAATACTATGGAAGAGGCATAAGGATTATCGCCAGAGAGAATGAATCTGCGTTCAAAATTGTAGACGTACAGACCCGCCACACTTGGGGCAAAGGTACTGCCCATCGAAGTACCAGTCGATTGCAAGAACAGATGATTCTTATACTCAAAAAAATTCCTTTTTAGAGCCAGGGTGGCACACCTCAAAATGAATTCTTTAGGGGTCTGGTAGTCCCAGACTGTTTCATCCAGTGCCTCACCCAGGACCCTGATGGTGTCGTCCTGGGGAATGCTGGTATATAGACTCTCTATGTCAAGTGTCACTAGTATGGTTGAGGCCTCCTCAATGGTCACTTCTTGTAAAAGACATAGAAGACTCTTGGTGTCTTTAAGGTACGTAGATGACTGCTGTACAAGTGGTTTTAAAAGAAGTCACAAAACCGAGACAAAGGCTCGAGTAAGGAGCCGATACCCGAAACAATGGGGCGTCCTGGAGGAGGTGTCCTGTTTTTGTGCGTTTTTGGTAAAGTGTAAAAATAGGGTATAACACCTTCCCCCTCAGTCAGGAAAGCAGCCTCTTTACTGGTGATGTAACCATTCTGTTCTGCCTCTTTCACCAGTTGCTTAATTTCGATCTTAAGTTCTAGGGAGGGGTCAGTAGTAAGGGGGGTATAGTTCTTCCTATCGTCAAGGAGACGTTGACATTCTTGCTCGTAGTCCCCTTTATTCTGTATTACCACCCCTCCACCTTTGTCAGCTGGTTTAATGGTGATTGCAGTATTTGATTGCAAACCTTGAAGCGCTTGATATTCCATTTTACTGAGATTTTTAAAAGGGTTGCCCTCTTCAAAGTTCTCTATTTCAAGAAAAACTGCCTGTTCGAAAGTAGTAATTTCAGCCGGTACCCCATAAGGAGGGGGGGTGAAAGATGATTTCAACCTCAATCCTGTATTAACTGGATTCTCCTATGGTTCACTGACTTCTTTACCCTCAAAATAGGCTTTCAGTTTGAGCTTTCTGAAAAATTCCGCCAGCTCACAATGTAGTTTAAACTTGTCTAGGCGGGCTGAGGGAACAAACCCTAAACCCTTTTCTAAAACCTGTTTCTCCACTGGGGACAAAATTACCTCGGAGAGATTTTTAATTAGACTCTCCTGGCACTGGTGCCTGCCTGGGGTTCCTGAGATTTGCTGCGTGTGTGGTTGCCCACTGTGTCTTCTTGTTCCCAATGAACTTGATTCTGCCCTCTCCTCCTGCCTCTGCCTCTGCGGCCTCTCTCTAAAAAAGGACGGTAGGAGTTCTGACGAAAAGGCTGCGCTGGCATATAGGCCGGATTCCAGCCCATTAGGGGGAAAGGCGGTTGTTGGAAGTGCATGGGATGCATACCGGGTCCCGGTGTTGGAAAGTGTGACCACATCGGTTGGGCATAGTTCTGTCTTGGTGTACCCCTATTACCGCCCCTTTGTCTTTGTCTGAAACTCCCATTACTAGACCCACTGGTGGTCGATGTGCTATCATCTGAGATGTCTGAGTTGGAGTTATTTTTTGTGGGAGGTATGTAGGTAGGGTCAGCATAGGGATAGACTTTGTCAAAGGCAAATCGTTTTAGGTCTTTTTGGAATTTAATCACTTTAGATTGTGTTAAGCCGTCCTTATAATCAGTGATGTCTTTATTAACTTCGTCCAGTTTTTTCTTGAAGCCTGTTAAGGTAGTTTTAAAATGGTTTTCCGTCTGTTGGATTTCAACCATCAAGGCTTCTGAAAGTCGCAGGGCTGTCTTAATGATTAGGACAAGCCAGTCGCGTGTACAATGCCACGCGAAGTGAGTGAGTGGGAAAAATTGTCAGAGCAGAAACGAAATAGAATTAGGACAATCTTACACGGGACCATCCTTACCGAGTATCTCCGTACAAACACAGCACCAAGAGGGCTCCTGGTAACTAATGCACCACGAATCTTCCTAGAGGATGCATTATTTAGAAAGGAATGGGCAATGATCGCGTGGCATTGTACACGCGACTGGCTTGTCCTAATCATTAAGACAGCCCTGCGACTTTCAGAAGCCTTGATGGTTGAAATCCAACAGACGGAAAACCATTTTAAAACTACCTTAACAGGCTTCAAGAAAAAACTGGACGAAGTTAATAAAGACATCACTGATTATAAGGACGGCTTAACACAATCTAAAGTGATTAAATTCCAAAAAGACCTAAAACGATTTGCCTTTGACAAAGTCTATCCCTATGCTGACCCTACCTACATACCTCCCACAAAAAATAACTCCAACTCAGACATCTCAGATGATAGCACATCGACCACCAGTGGGTCTAGTAATGGGAGTTTCAGACAAAGACAAAGGGGCGGTAATAGGGGTACACCAAGACAGAACTATGCCCAACCGATGTGGTCACACTTTCCAACACCGGGACCCGGTATGCATCCCATGCACTTCCAACAACCACCTTTCCCCTAATGGGCTGGAATCCGGCCTATATGCCAGCGCAGCCTTTCCGTCAGAACTCCTACCGTCCTTTTTAGAGAGAGGCCGCAGAGGCAGAGGCAGGAGGAGAGGGCAGAATCAAGTTCATTGGGAACAAGAAGACACAGTGGGCAACCACACACGCAGCAAATCTCAGGAACCCCAGGCAGGCACCAGTGCCAGGAGAGTCTAATTACCAATCTCTCCGAGGTAATTTTGTCCCCAGTGGAGAAACAGGTTTTAGAAAAGGGTTTAGGGTTTGTTCCCTCAGCCCGCCTAGACAAGTTTAAACTACATTGTGAGCTGGCGGAATTTTTCAGAAAGCTCAAACTGAAAGCCTATTTTGAGGGTAAAGAAGTCAGTGAACCACAGGAGAATCCAGTTAATACAGGATTGAGGTTGAAATCATCTTTCACCCCCCCTCCTTATGGGGTACCGGCTGAAATTACTACTTTCGAACAGGCAGTTTTTCTTGAAATAGAGAACTTTGAAGAGGGCAACCCTTTTAAAAATCTCAGTAAAATGGAATATCAAGCGCTTCAAGGTTTGCAATCAAATACTGCAATCACCATTAAACCAGCTGACAAAGGTGGAGGGGTGGTAATACAGAATAAAGGGGTCTACGAGCAAGAATGTCAACGTCTCCTTGACGATAGGAAGAACTATACCCCCCTTACTACTGACCCCTCCCTAGAACTTAAGATCGAAATTAAGCAACTGGTGAAAGAGGCAGAACAGAATGGTTACATCACCAGTAAAGAGGCTGCTTTCCTGACTGAGGGGGAAGGTGTTATACCCTATTTTTACACTTTACCAAAAACGCACAAAAACAGGACACCTCCTCCAGGACGCCCCATTGTTTCGGGTATCGGCTCCTTACTCGAGCCTTTGTCTCGGTTTTGTGATTTCTTTTTAAAACCACTTGTACAGCAGTCATCTACGTACCTTAAAGACACCAAGAGTCTTCTATGTCTTTTACAAGAAGTGACCATTGAGGAGGCCTCAACCATACTAGTGACACTTGACATAGAGAGTCTATATACCAGCATTCCCCAGGACGACACCATCAGGGTCCTGGGTGAGGCACTGGATGAAACAGTCTGGGACTACCAGACCCCTAAAGAATTCATTTTGAGGTGTGCCACTCTGGCTCTCAAAAGGAATTTTTTGAGTATAAAAATCATCTGTTCTTGCAATCGACTGGTACTTCGATGGGCAGTACCTTTGCCCCAAGTGTGGCGGGTCTGTACGTCTACAATTTCGAACGCAGATTCATTCTCTCTGGCGATAATCCTTATGCCTCTTCCATAGTATTTTGGAAAAGGTATATTGATGATATCTTAATGATATGGAAAGGACCAGAGTGTGTTCTTAATGACTTCCTTTCCTGGATTAATACCCTTGACTTGAACCTCAAATTTACCCACACCTGTAATCAACATGAGGTGGTATTCTTGGATGTGGTTATTACAAAATCAGAGAGAGGCCTCTCTACTAAGACCCATTATAAACCTACTGCCAAAAATAACCTACTTGAGTTTTCTAGCTTTCATCCTAGGCTCCTACGGGAAAACCTACCGAATGGACAATACCTTCGGTTAAGAAGGAACTGTAGCAAATTGGATGATTTTCGCAACCAATCAGCTAACCTCACCGCTAAACTGAAGAATCGAGGTTACCCAGAAAGAATTCTTAGTAAGAGCTATAAAAGGGCCCGGAACCAACCAAGGGAGGCTCTTCTGGAAGACATCCCCCGAATGAAGAAGGACATTCCCCTTACCTGTGTTACTACATACAGTACTGCTTCTACTACAGTTAAGAAAGCAATTAACAAACATTGGAGAATAATCACTAGTAGTAATAGGTCATGGGAGAAACCTCTTTTTTCTTTTAAAAGGGGCCGCAGTCTCAGGGATTCTTTGGTCCACACACGACCCAAAATTGAGACATCGATTTGCACTCCATCCATAACTGCGGCTTGGGGTCTACCTAGAATAGTGGGTCATTTTCCTTGCGCGAACTGTAGTATTTGTCATCTGACTGCACACACAAAGGCCCTCAATCTTGAACCAGGAAAAACCTGGATACAACGCACTCACACCAACTGTAATTCCACAAATGTGGTATACTTGATCACCTGTCCCTGTGGTCTGCGTTATGTGGGGATGACGACTCGTAAGGTGAAACAACGTATTGGTGAACATAGAAGCAACATCCGGTGCAGGAGAATCACAACTAAACTTAGTGAACATTACATACACCACAATCACACCACGAATGACTTACAGTGGAGAGTCATTGAACAGGTGACCACATGTAGAAACATGCCGCAGTCTCTGTTTGAGAAAGAACAGAGGTGGGTCTATCGTCTGGGCACAGATAAAGAGGGGCTGAATGATCATATTCCCTGGAGCACTGTACTCAGAAACTAACTGAATTAGTTTCAATTTTTTCTGTTCAGCCGCATGACCCCCACAGAGTGTGTACTGTTTAGACACTCCCTGTTGACACTATCTGGTACACCACCTGGTACATTCCACTATCTATAGAAGTGTTTTACATCTCCATGAACTGATATAGGCACATGACATGACAAGCAAGCAATGCACATAAGAGGACAGACCTAACCTCTATATACGAGAGAGGGCAAATCTCCTTTGTGTGTTTTTTTGCTAACTAATACCCTAGCTTTAGTCTTTTCCTTTGAATGGTAGCGTATTTGGCATTTGACATTAGCGTGCCTATCGCTCTTGAATAAAGTTTCGTTGCGTTTTTTATCGCAGCGGTATTTCTGAAGTCAGCGTCCGAGTCTTTCCTGGTGACGCTGCGGGCCACATGATTTAACTTTTCTTCATTCTGATTGGCCCCTCTGTTGCCGTACACGTAATGACGTAGCTACTAGGGCTCTCCCGGGACACCGACGCTCAAACCGAGGTTCCTGGTTGTTCTTCCATACCCACCCCCTATATAAACATGTGGAACACCGGCCCTTCTATCGACGGGGTCCGGTTTTCAGAGGGTTCAACCAGGTACCAAGCGGGTGTCTGGCTTTCTCGGCGTGAGTGTTTTTCGAGCAGCCCTATCACACAGATAAGTGACCAGCTTGCTATTTTGGGACCGAACTTCATATTTATGTATTTATATTTTGTTTTGTCTCTACCTCTCTATAGGGTGTGCCAATCAGCCACCACCCCCTCCCGAGACCCAGGGTGTTTTTAGTGATCACCCTATGTGTAAGACTTTTCTCTCCTTTTCTTTTTCTTTTTCCGTTGACAATTCCACTTGGACGAGCCCGTTATAGTCACGTTAGCGTTTTCTTACTTTGACGCTCTGTGGCTTTTCCACGTCACAATAGGCGTGTAGGTAATAATAGCGCTATAAATGTGATACCACCTTTATTTATAGTGGTTCCAGCTTTTGCCACTTTCAATAACTTTTTAAAATATGTGCACATTCATATCTCACTATTGCACGATAGCTTCTTGAGATATAGTTTCGGTGCACTCCGAGAAGAGCACTTCTGTATGCTGAAACTGGAACAATGAACGTCCTATGACCACATGCTTACTGAATATACCTATGTCTGTGTGTTTGTTCGTTCTTGTTCTTTCATTTCAGAGATCTGCAGGGTCCCAATAAGTAAGAAGGATCCCGCAATGATAGTAGGTTTTTAAAGACTTTTTTCCTACTTTTTCACGCATTTGACCTCCAGGTTAGGGTGAGCCTTAGCGTGCTCATACCGCCGGGGTCTTCACCTTGGTCCTGACGAATGCCTAGCTAGTAGCATCATAGAGGCAGAAACATGTTGACCACACATAGTGAGATTTAGCTGACCAATTCCTCAGCGATCATATCACCCACATTGTTTTTATTTTGTGCCTGACTGACCGGCGAATAAAATCATTTTCGGATACAGCCTAGTCATTTTTAAATCACTTCACAATCACGTGCACTTGCCACTTCAACCCGCTCCGCAGTAATTCTGGCGTTGAAGCACACCGGGGAGGTACTCGACCTTCCTGGTGGGGCCCGATGATGAAGCATGTCACCAACTAGGTTGGTGAGTGAGGGCTTTATAAGAATCAAATTTGATTCTCTACGCCAGCTCTTCTCCTGAGAAGGCAAACTCTTTTGTTGTTCTGACTATTATTTGGGGGATCAAGAGTGTTCCTTCTAAAAATTCCCTCTCTCTCTTATTGTTTATAGATAGTAATAACTTGAACCAGACGAGCGGCCAACAGTTTGTCCAGCATTTTGGCTAACGAGATAGGTCTATAAGAGGAACATCTATTTTTGGGCTTGCCTTCTTTGTGTATGGTTATCAATGTGGCCACTCTCTGGTCCGGAGGGAGCCTACCCACTTCACGGCTCTCCTCAAACATGTCTCGGAGATAGGGTGCGATTCTGTCAGGTTTCAGCTTGTACAATTCAATTGGCAGACCAATATGGGCCCATAGCCTTTCCCGATTGTAGGCCTCTTATAGCTTGTGCGACCTCATTGTTAGTTATGTCACTTTCTAATAGGTTAGTTACTTATGTTTATAGTGTCGGGAGTGTCATGTCTGAAAGTAGGGCCTTGGAGTCCTCTTCTTGAAGGGAGGTATGGCATTTTTATATTGTGCGATAGTAATTAGCAAATTCGTTTGCTATCTCTTGTGGATCTACTAGCACTTCCACCGTTCCCGCTATTAGTTCAGTAGTTTCCCAGCTTTATCGCCCAGCTTATACAATCTACCTATTTGTCCCTACTTAAAGTTTTGGCCATGTCAGTGACTGTAGCTCTATATTCTTCTCTCTTGAGATTTAATGTGTGCAGTCGCTCCTCCTCTCCAGTTTCTGATGTTTCCCCCTCTAGCTGTAGAATCTCCTCCTCTAGTCTAACTAGTTCTTTAGTCTTTTCTTTGCGTGCCCCGGCAATCTGGGAGATCGCTAGTCACTGCCCAACTGTTTTAAAGGCCTCCCAGAGTGTCCGGGCCGATAATACCGATTCTTCATTCTCCTGGAAGTATTGATCAATTTCTGTAGCAATTTTCTCCTTAATTGCTGGATTATGGAGGTACCAGGAGTTAATTGGTGCTATTCTGCACGCTTGCCTCTCACCTATTGTCACTCGGGCCCATAGTGGTGAGCGGTCCGAGATGCCCCGTGCTAGGTGACGGATCTCCTTTATGCTTCCCATCTGAGCCGCAGGGGTGAGAAGATAATCAATTCGAGATAAGCTATTATGTGCCCCTGAGTGAAAGGTGAATTGAGTCTCTCTGGGGTGATGTACGCGCTACGCATCGACCAGTCCCAATGCTTCTAGGAAGTGGGGTAGCCACCTTTGTAAGGGGCCTATGTTCCGGGGATGTTATCGGTCGAGTTCCCCCGACACAACCGAGTTAAAGTCTCCACCCACCAATAGGCGCCCCTCTGGGAATGTTAGCATGATATTGCCCAGGTCTTTAAATGTCTGTCCTTGTAGCCCCGGGGGAACATATACCGCTACTATTGTGAGTGTTGCTCCCTCCCATTTCCCTGACATGGCAGCGTTCCTGCCCTTTGCTTCTGTCCAAGGATGTTCAATCGACATAGGGAAGGAATGCCTGCTCATAATGCCCACTCCCATGGAGCCCATAGTGAAGCCCAAATGTACTATCAGACGATATTCCCACCTGGTTAAAGCTTTACAAGTGTTGCCAATAAGGTGTGTCTCCTGGAGCAGTACCACCTCTGGGGCCTGTCTTTCAATAAACTGTAATATGATACTTCTCTTTAGCTTATCCCCCAGGCCATTAATGTTCCAGGACAGAAGCTTAATACTTTTCTCCAGTGGTGCTCCCATGTTTGTGGTTGTTACTGTCCGAATCCCTCCCGCTACCTGTGTTGCATGTTGTTGCACTGTCAAATAACATATAATGTAAAAAGTACCAAACTCAACAACCCCCCCCTCCCTGCTCCCCTGCACTCTGGGCGTAAAACTGCCCATAACCCCAACTATGCAGAGTGCCTGTCACCCTAAAAATAGACTAAATGTAGAATATAAGGGGGTGGATTCACATCCCCGATGTCTACCCACTATGTACATATTATATATTAATCAGCAATGTAATTCAAGAACATTAGTTGAGTCACTTAGCATAGTCATTGACGGTAGTGTCCGACTGCGGCACTGTCTCCTCTCGACCTCGGGGTGACTCTGTTGTTCCATTGTTTATTTTCTCAAAATGATGCACCATTTACACATACAAAGCAGTCTGTCCGGTCTGGGTTGGCTCCCTTCCTCTTCGAGCATTATGATCTTTTGCAGGTCTCCATCCCTCCAGCCAATCTGTTGCCGCATCTGAGTTGTCGAAGAACCAGGCCCTACCTTCTGCCTCGACTCGGAGTCTGGCGGGGAACAGCACCGAGTATTGAAGGCCCTTTTCCCTAAGTTGTTTGTTGATACCCAAGAATGATCTTTGCTGTCTCTGTACGTTTATCGTAAAGTACGGGAAGAAGGATATGTCACTGTTTTCATATTTGACTGGGGAGGCCGCTCGGGCAGCTTGTAATATAATATCCCTATCTCTAAAGTTCAGGAGTTTTGCAAACATTGGACGTGGGGGCGTCCCCGGTTTCGGTCTTCCACCCGGAACTCTGTGTGCCCCTTCGACGGTAAAACAGTTGGAGAGGCCCTTGGGCTTCAAGTATCTGACTATTAGATCTTCCACGAAGAGATCTGCTGCAGGGCCTTCCGCCCTTTCAGGTACTCCAATAATTCTCACATTGTTTGTTCATGATCGGCCTTCGTAATCATACAACTTGTCCTCCGCTACTTTCCGAAAGGCTTGTAGTTCTTTAATGTCTTGCTGCATTTGCTTGGAGCCCCTGTTAAGGTCCGTCATGACACTTTCCATGTTCTTGACTTTCTCTCCCATTTTATGTAGGTCTGCTCTGATCAGAGTGACCTCCGTAGTGATTGAGTCCACTCTTTCCTCTCGTGAAGTGAGGAAGCTCTGGTCGCGCTGCCTTAGTTTGCGGTTTCAGGATCAGCCGATCTTTGAGTTGCGAATTTATCTAGTTTAATCTGCAGCGTACCCTTAGGGCCCTTGGTTCCTGACATTGTGACCATTAATTGGTACTGCGCAATAGACCGCCTCTTCCCCTCCACCAATGCCTGCATTCTGGCACGCCTCCTGGTCCGCCTGTGCTTTCAACAAAAAGTACTGGTGTACTTTACCGTTTGGCTCCCAGGATTGTCCTCTCAGGTCTGCTGCTCTCTATTAATCTGCAGTGCCGGTTTCCGATCGAGTTCATGGTAGTCTGGCCTATTATTTGGTGTGTCGACTACTTGCATGCTTCTGGGCCTATTGCTGTGTTCGCAATTCTGGGCACGCTGCTGCCGCCTATCCGCGGGCTGTCTGGCACTGGGGCCAATTCACTGAGGGGTGTGTCGCGGCCTCCGGTTCGGCGACTCCCCGAATGCCGGCTTCGACCCGCCACTGCCCTCAACTCCGTCTGTACACGAGCCCACGGCTTCTGGCATCCGGTAGGCCACAACATTCAGGTCTTCTTTTCTCCGCCGCGGCAGCTTCTTTCGGTCTTGTTTTTCCATCGCTAGTGCCGTCGGCTCTTCTGTTGCTCCTGCTGATTTTTTCGACTAATCTGTGTGGCGGATTCTGCGGTAGAAACCAGGGATTGTCAGAGCTGCTCTAACTTGTGACCATTTTGATCAGCGGTGAAGCCACGCCCCCACTGCTCATAATGGTTTAGCCCCTCGGACCCAACAGGTTATCCAGATATACAGCACCACAGATATCTCTAGTTCAAGACAAGATGTTACAGGAGAGGGGCACAGAGTCCACCCTCAGCATCACAAGTTTAACTTGGACCTCCCCCCAGCTGCTTGTCCATTCGTGATGATTTTTGTAAATATGCCAGTATTACAACATCCACAGTAAGAATCCACACACCAACTGATGAACAAATCATTACACTGGATGTCTAAGTTTATGGATTGATCTGAATGCTCTAATATTGCGAATCACATTATCATGGCAAGAAGAGTTCACTTGGTGGGCAATTCCTCAAAAACAATTGGGGGGGATTGCATAGTAATTAACTTTGACAATCAACGCCTTGTGAAACATTTTCTGGATATGCTTCCCAATTCTACCATAGCTTCAACACAAATTTACGCTTTGCCATTAGGGTTGTTCTATTGACCGCATGGCATTAAATTCTCAGATAGAAAGCTGATTATTAACTTTGGTACCTTTCCCCCTGCTCCTTTTCCTCCCCCTCCTTTAGTTGTCCCCAGTAGATGGAATCATATTGCAGCAATATCACTGGCCAATAAATTTGCACCCCTGGAGGGTTTAGATACCAGTGATTGACGTGAGGATAGTGGCGCGACACTGCGCATACAGCACTCACAGTGCCAACAGGAGGCAGTCTTACTAATAGCCAACCCCCCCCATGGATCAGAGAAAAGACACGGTTAATGCGTTAACCTGGAACATAGTGGGGCTAAGATCTAAGTGGGACAACAAAGATTGGATTAAGATTATTGAGGGATATGACTTAGTTTGGCTCCAAGAAAAGTGGGAAGTTGATGTTGTTTATATTGATGGATTTTGTGTAATACAAACTCCTGCAATTCCCTCACGGTCAGGTAGAGCGAGAGGAGGATTATTGACCCTGATAAGAAACACTCTACGTGTAAATATATTCAGGACTGATGTGCAGTCCTCTTACTACCACCTTATATTGTGCAGTGGTCCGGGAGTAGAGGACATGCTCCTAATTAATTTTTATAATAATAACTTTGAGGGCAATATTTTCCATGTAGTTAACTCATTAGAATGTGCAATTGAGAGGGCAATATCCACTCACCATAATCCCATAAATATAGTATGGCTGGGAGATTTCAATGTCCATAGCTGCCCCAAGACAGCAATACCATTGTGTGGGCTGGCTGACGAAGAAGGTGTTCTCTCGTTCCGTTTTTCACATACTTTGTATGGGGACGAACTGAACAGGCTTTTGGTCACGAGAAACCGGGTAATATTTAATCCAACTGATGAGCACACTGGTAGCGTGGTAAAAACGTTCGGGGACAATGTACACAGTACCACGATAGCGCTACCTTTTAAGATATTTTAAGCCAGATAGGAACCCTGGCCATAGGTTTCAGTGATCACGTTGCATCGCTTTTCCAAATTCACTGGAATGGGTGTTTCAATAGGGTGGATAGGAGAGTACAGGCACCAATAATAGCAAGAAGGAATGGAATAGTCCTAAAATGGGCAAAGATAAATAAAGATGTAGTAATACCAACTGTAATTGGGTGCTCCAATGGGAAATATCAACCTGTCTAGATCTGCACAGTGACCCCCTGAATATAGTGCAGGCTTTTGTTTCATTATTGAGCATGGTGGAAGCTAACTTACAATCCCAGAAGAAGAGCTACCAAACAAAAAATCAGCGCTGGTTTGTTACTGCCTGCAAGAAGGCACTCAGTAATTTACACAAAGCATTAAAGGAAAGGCCAAGAAATAAAGCTCTGGTCATATCCCTCTGTTCTCAATATAAAGAATGTAGACGGGACAGACTCAAAGTCCTAAAGGAGGAGGCCTGGGACAAACTACAACTAGCCTCAGCTCTAAAAGTTCTAAAGAATTCTGGGCTATAGTTAATACCCCATTCTCGATTCAAGATACAGGACCCTCCCTAAGTACCAACGTGGGAGAAGATGCTTGGGTGGATCATTATACAGATATATTTGGGTCAGTATCAGACGGGGAAACCTTAGCTGATGATGACCTTATGTATGATAAGGGCACCCCGATTGTCATTTCATTAGCAGAGTTAAAAAATGGCCTGATGCAATGCAGTAGCACTAAAGCCCAAGGCCGGGATTAGGCTCCAACTGACTTCTTCTTTGACTACCCGGGACTCTGACCCCGTTCTTGACAAACGTTTTTAACGCAATTGCTGTAGTGGGCCCCCTCATGGATAACGACAATTAAAGTGCCAATACACAAGAAAGGTGACAAATTAGTGCCCAAAAACTACAGGCCTATTTCACTTTTGGATGGAACAGTTAAATTAATGGACCACCTGCTATTAAACAGGCTAGAGGAATGGGCTTTACATAAAAATATATTAATCCCGGTGCATATGGTTTTAAAAAAGAGATGGGGACCTTGGATCACTGCTTAAACTTGAATTTAATTACAGCCAAGTACACCCACATAAAAAAAGGAAATGTTTTTATGGCGTTTATGGATCTCTCTGCAGCCTTTGATTAACCCTGAGCAGTAAAATCCGCTCCTCTCACGGAGTTTACGGATTTTTGGCAACTCCGCGTTCCGCGTAGAACGCAGAGTTACCGAAAACTCCGCGATCCGCGGCGAAGCAGAGTTTTTCACTTGTCCGCGCTTTCAAAATGCATTTTCGCCCGTGGTAGCGACTTTCTGGGATCCCTTCGTTCGCTGCCGAGTTTTCTTATCCGTTTGCGTGCGCCTCGAGATTTTGGTAGTCAGCTGCGCGATCCCGCGAGAAGGTGCGATCGCGAGCATGTCATTCGGACGCGCCATCGAACATCTGCGTTCGCGAACAGGAAATACGCATCACGAACGGGCGGGACAAGTGAAAAACAGGATGGCGGCGCCCATTGGCGACCGCATGGGCAATTTCGCAAGATATTTCCCCCCGAGCACGCAAATAGCGTCCCGAACACGCAATACACGTTCCCGAACAGGAAAAACGCTTCGCGAACGGGCGGAACAAGCAACTCCGCATGCTCGCGGAATTCTGCTTAGCTCGCAGAGTTTTTTTACCACTTCGCGGAACTCAGTGTAGCGCGACTACGCGAACTCCGGCCAGGGTTACCTTTGATTCTGTTTCACATAATAAATTATGGAATATCTTGAAAGATATGGGCGTGGATGACAATCTAATATTCTTCATTTGCTAACTTTATTCCCAGTCCTCTGCATGCGTTAGATACGGTAGCCAGGGTGAATGTACGAGATCTTTTCCTATTTTAAGAGGTGTCAGACAGCGGTGCGTACAAGCCCCCTTTCTGTTCTCACTCTACACCAATAGAGTAGAAACGGCAGTGGACCATGATGTAGTTGATGTCCCCATGGTAATCAAAAAAGGGGCCCCATTCTTTTATATGCAGACGATGCTATATTGATAGCCAGGACCGCCTTAGCATTGCAAAAATTAATTAATAATTATGTGTCCTAGATGACTGCACTAGATCTTTAGGTTAACAAATCCAAAACCTATGTTTTAATTGTGGGGAAACAACCCAAAAGATTACCGTAATTTTTTTATTGCTTCTCGGAAAATTGAAATCACTAAGTCTTTTTTATATTTGGGTGTACTTTTTAATAGTTTGGGGACTTGGTCAAACATGGTAGAGAATAGACGTAATGCACTAGAAAAGAGTGCTAACGCTATATTTTCTTTTATGAAAAAGGTGGGCACAAAGCCTTTGGAACGTATTAAAATGATCTACTCTGCTAACACTATTGCATCAGCTACATAGGAGCAGGGATATGGGGAATAACTAAAGCTGATGCAATACAACAGAAAGAGGACGCCTTTTAAAAAAAAAAAAATTCCCTCCCGAAAGGATGTTCAAACTACATTATGCACCAAGAGTTGAACGCCCAGTTATATCAGACTTATTATTCATTGCCCCGGTCCCACTCTGGCATTCAATCTGGAGGAGGGACACAGTGGGACTGACTCTAAATATCATAAGGGACTGTTTAAACCTTGAGCAGGCGCACAAGGTACCATGGCTTTGTTATGTAAAGGATATCTTGTCAACACTAGGCTTTGATTCTCTATTTTATGATCCGCTTAACTGCTTGAATACCTCAAAAGCTGAAATTAAATTACGCTCGAAAGTGTATAGGGCTAATTAAAGGCCCTATACATGCTCTTAACTGTAATAAAACCATGGTAGCATTATATTTGACCCTTCCACCGACTCCTGGAGAAGCTAACTCATACATGGTTTCTGTCACAAATCCCCGTCACCGTTATGTACTGGTGCAATTCAGATTAAACGTCATCCCTTGCATGCTGGGCTTTCCTGCGGGGATATATTCAATTAACGAATTGTCTGCCCCTGTGATGGCACCTCCCCTCAATCTATTCTTAATTTTATATTTTTCTGTAAACTTTATATATATGAGCGGAAACAGTACATCTGGCCCTTGTTTCTGAAACATAACTTTGTACAATGTCGCCTAGCTCTGTCTTTCCTTCAAACGCTCCCTGATCCTTATGTAAACTTTTGTCTTGCATCCTGTTTATGTTTGGTGCTATCAAAGAGGAGATTCATCGGGTCATAATTTGCATTTTAATTGAATGTGACACAGTATTGCACTTTATATTATATATCAAATGAATTAAGCATGTTTTAAACAGGGCGCTTCCTTTTTAGTCTTAGCTTTTTAACTGGTTTTATTTGTATTATCTAATTCTAGCAATTAGAAGATTGATTGGCTTATTATTTGCATTTTAATTTGCTCTGGTACAGTCTTGCCCTTTTCTTATTATACATTGAATGAATTTGATGGGTATTAATATAGTGTTTTACTCAAAGTATAAAAATGGTTCCTATATGTGCTTATCTATCGAAACGTGATGGAATGTAACATATCAAACAATGTATATTTTATGAATTATTGTACTTTTATGATCTTTATTGTGTAAGGTCGAATAAAGTGAAATTGAATTGAATAGTACTGCAGAAGATATCTAAATTAGTGTCTCAGTCTCTATTTGGGTATGTCTTTGGATATTTAAGGAAGTATATTGTTATATGACTACCTCTCTTAGTCTCTCTATGCCTCTTTAAAGTTTTATCTAAGGATCAGCATGGTTTGCTTACTGACTGTGTTATGTGAATGTCTGTAAGAATAACTATCTGAATTTTTGAATGAGATGTGGGAATGACTGTAATTCTGCAATTTCATACTGAAATGCTTACTTACAAAATAGGTGAAAGAAAGTTATGAGAAGCTATCACAAGACCACTTTATGTATAAAAGAGTCTTCATGGATATCTCTTTCTCTAATCAATATCTCTGTGGTAGAAAATGTGCTTTGAGACATCTTAGAAGGTTGAACTTTAGCCACTATTAAAAACAAAAAGATATAAAAATATTTTAGTATTTCATCTTCAAAATTACAGCATTAAAAAAATACATATTTCTTATACTATAACACTGTATTACAATGTGATAAAAATATCACTTTCTGTTTTTTACTGTTCTCAGCTTTCATACTACTTCACCAAACATGGTAGTCTGTATGTACCATCATCTTCAAACAGTGGGGAAAAAATATTTGTATGGATTATACAAAAAATACCAGAACAGTACATCATTGTAAATACATGTCACTATGCTTTAGCACTCACTACAATTCATGAATTAGTTGTTTAAACTGGACTTACTACAGTAATCTAAATAAACCTATGTAAGAAATACTTTTTAAAAAATTATATCTCGTACAATACTGCAATTCAATATAAACTACTCATTTATTTTGCAGATCCGCTTGAAAACATCACCCCTGGTAGGCCAAATGATGTGTAAACTGGTGATGATCCATGCAGAAAATGTCCTAAAGTAGTTGTTTTGCACAAATAGTACATATAAGTTTGATTGGAGAAACAAAAGGGAACACTTTTGTAGTTTTGAAGGCAGCTGTTGGTTTCAACTTATGGGTGGTGTAATTTGAGTATATCCATCCACTTTCAGAAATGAATTACAGAGGGGCATATTCTCAAGAACGTGTGATAACTACCGCAAGTGTAGCTTAACGCAACCCTACACATCGCAGTCCATCGCGGGAAAACAACTCCGTGTTAACATGGTATTCACAACACGGCGGTACCATACAATAGTCACATGACAATGCGTCAAATGAACGCGTAAGAAACAACTCGACGCCGCAAAAACGCGAAACCCCAACGCGAAAATAGTAGCGATGACGCCAATCGCGATACAAAAATCTACGAAAACCAGCCACAGGCCTGCAATTCCCACGCGTCATGCGGGAAAATGCACCATAAAAGTAGAAAAAAACATACCAACAAAAGCCAAACAGCGAAGCACAATGGAGGCAGCCGGGGCAAGTACAGAGGACAACCAGAACCCCACAAGCCCCACGGAGGACCAGCCTGGGACCTCGGGGTCAGGGAAGGGCAAGGACAAGAAGAAGAGGAAGACGAAGTTCAGTCCGCAGGAAAACAGGATCCTGATAACGGAGGTGATAGAACACCATCAATCACTGTTCGTCACCTCCACTGTGTCACTGCCAACTAAAAATGGAATATGGCAGACCATCGTGGACAAGGTGAATGCAGTCAGAGTGCTGAAGAGGACAATGGACGAGGTCAAGAGGCGCTGGAATGATGTGAAGTGCAAAACCAAGCTGAAACTCGCAAACAACCGGAAGGCAGCAATGCAGACTGGAGGTGGGAGTCCTGCACCACAGGAGGAGCTGGACGAGATGGAGGAAATGGTGTCCACAGTAATCAGTGGGGAGACAGTGGCAGGAGTCGGGGGACCGGACACTGCTCAACATGACCGGACACAACAGCAACAGGGTGAGTAACCACCAGGGACTAGGGGACGGGGGGAGATGGGCACAATGGCACACATGCACAATTAAGCATAGCACATCTGTGGACAAAACATGCCCCAGACCCACAACTCCCACCAAGAGACCAATGTACATAGGTATGCAACATCTCAGCACTGCAGAAGCACAGAACCCAGAGGCACACCGCATGAAGGGGAGGAGGGCAGCTAAATCAGACCTGCAGGGGCGACTCCCCCAAAATGCAGCACACACACATAACATGCAGAGCACATGAACATTGACAACGAGGTGGTACAAACTGCAACACGTCCACAACAGAACAGAGGACACAACAGGTGCCGCATGTGCGTAGAAACTGGTCAATCACATATGGCACTGCAGGGAAATGTGAGTTGACAATGTACAAATACAAACTCACATCCGTGATGTAGTCGGAATGTCCACTGTCCTGCATCAAATAGGCAGCTCCCCCAAACAGTCACAATGTACACTGTCATGCAGTCTGTATGCAGACATGTACAATGTGTCAACATACATGTGTACACAATGTCAAACTGCATCTCCCCTTCACATTGCAGGGGGAAATCCAACACCTCCTGCGGAGCAGTCCGAACCTCTCTTCTCTGATGACGAAGAGGACCACCACACCTTTGACTCAGACGCCCTGGAACAGCTCGTGGAGAGCCTCCGCAGCCCACTTCCAGGATCAGGGCAACCCAGCTGCCACAAGGAGCCCCCCCTGCACAGTACACACAGCAGGCAGCACCCAACACCAGGGCTGCCTCCCAGGACTCCCACGACGAACACATGGCCTTCCAACGCCGTATGTTGGGGTGCCAGGAGACGCTGGCTGAACAGGTGCAGGTGGGGTTCGACCGCATGGCAGCCAAACTACACGCCATACGTGGGTGTCTAAGTCCCATCAGGGGCCTCTCACAGTCCCTAACGGATGCCCACAGTCCACTCCATGCCCTCCAATGGACCATGGCTGACATCGCCAGAGTCCTGACTCTGCGACAAGAACGACTGTCTAGCCAGAGTTCCTCCAGCGATCACGCCCGGGAGTTGGGACACATGCGGAGGATCATGGAGAACATGGAGCAGTCACAGGCGGAAAGAGCGGCTGCCACGGCTGCACACCAGCGAGAGGTAGCTGGGTCCCTCAATGCCCTAAGGACCTTCCTCATGGCATTGCTGCCACAAGGCCTGGCGCTGATGCATGCTACTGCTACCACCCCATCCACATCTCCGGCCCCTGATGTGTCTGTGCCACACAGTGCTGGGGAAAGTACACCACCACCCACATGTGAGGCACATGCAACAGCAGAAGACGAAGATGCGGATGAACCCACCCTCGTGGTCAGGAGGACGCAGTAGCATTCATCTCCGCCATGTGGCCTGTTTCTGCTTAGTTTTGCCCTCTGCATCATCACCTTCCACTGTCCCCCGATGCACTCTGCGACACTCACCTCGGACCTCGACATGGACTGCCATATTCTGTTTGGTCACCAATGACACAGCTACCAGACTGCGGACTGAAGTCCTCCTCTCCTGATGTACCTGTCATTCCCTGAAGGACTCTGGCTGGCCCTCCACGGGCCGACAATGTGAAGTGGGGTTGACATGGCCCTGTACTGCTCCAGCTGCAACACTCCCTTGAATGTGTAATAAACATTCATATCCACACAGATGTGTCATGTCTACGATCTTTCAAGTGTGGAAGTATGGATGAAGGTAGGGTCAGTGATTCCCCCTTACGTCCATGTTGCCCATGTTGTGGGACTATTGTCACAGGGTGACAGATTGCCGATTCCGGTCCGGGTGGTGCCGACACTACAACGGAGACACATCCATTAGTCACTTCCTTGTCCAGCCCAGGACGGAACCACGCCCAGAGCCCCAGGGTCATTGTTCGCACCCTTATGCTGGACTGGCATATGCCAGGACAGCCCACTCCGATTCCACACACAGGGGGGGACGACAGCGCTACATGTCCTAGGTCTTCACTGTGGGGATCTGCAGCTCACAGGTCTAGTTGTCAGCATGCCACAGCCACTCCCTCACGGCTGGTGTACAACCACACCACACCCATGCAGCACTGGCGTCACAGGACATGTGACCCTGGCAATAAAAATGGCCTGGCGCACGTGCTGGATGCCATTTCCACTCTCTCTGACTGGGTGTCTCCGTGTAGTTCTCATGTGTGCATGAGGGCCTAGGGCCCTGCCACCTCACATTACCCAGTGCCGGAGGTGACATGATGGCATCCGCACAACGGGACTCAATCATTAAGGGTCCATGGCTAGCGGGGCACAGACTTGGTGGCACCGGATACACTGTGGCAGGCACAGGCACCCCGCCAAGGGATGGTGTCTTACGGTGCAGTGAGATAGGGGCACCTAAAGTTCTGAGCGGGTGTGCAGCCTGCGATGATGTGCCATCATGGCGGTCCGGACTGGCAAGGATTAGTGTGAGCCCTGCTGGGCCGCAGTGTAGGCCTGGGCCAGCTGGCAGTGTGGCCCTCCCACCACGTGGTGTTGCGTCGCGCTTCACAGAGTTAGTGGCACCTCAAGCGCTGAGTGGGTGTGCAGCCTGCAATGATGCCGTGTGCACTGATGTGGTCTCTGCCATTGCGTAATCAAGACCCAGAGTCAGGTGTGTGACCTGGTGGCCCGCGGTGCGGGGCTGCATGATGTGGAGGGTGCCATGGTCGCGGGCACCGGGCTTGGAGATCCCTCCGGAACGTGGTGGGCCCTCTTGGAGACACGCCGGTGGCAGAAGGTGGGCAGTGAGGCCTAGGTCCGCAGTGTCGGCACTCTCTCCCTCTCTCCCTCTCTCTTTCTCTCTCCCTCTCTTTCTCTCTCCCTCTCTCCCTCTCTCTTTCTCTCTCCATCTCTCCCTCTCTCTTTCTCTCTCCCTCTCTCCCTCTCTCTTTCTCTCTCCCTCTCTCTTTCTCTCTCCCTCTCTCTTCCTCTCTTTCGCTCTCTCTCTCTGTACTTTGATGGGCGCATGGCACACCTTCTGATCCAGATTTCTGTTTTGCAGGCTTTGACTTACAGAATGTCCTGAGACGACCCGCCATGCCTCTTCAGATTATTTTTTTTTGGTTTGTTCTGTAATAAACTTATTGTTTGGATATTTTGATATGGATGTATGATTTCCCTTTTTCTGGCCACACATGTATGTTGGGTGTTGTGATTGTGCGACTTCAGGCGATTTGTTTGGTTCATGATTTCGTGGAGTTGATGTGCAATATCTTTGTCCAAAGGGGGGTGTGGGGGGTGCCCGGGGTAGGGCCCCGGGGGGTTTGGGGGGGGGGAGGTGGTGGTGTGGTCCTGGGGGTGGTGGCGGTGGGTGTTGTTGACCTATTGGGGCTCAGGCCTGCATGATGGGTTGCTCCGGGGCATCTGTTGTTCTTCATGTGTGGCTTTGGGCTGTGCTCCCTTGTCTGGTGCCGGTTGTCATCTGACTTTACACCAGGTAGGAGCAGGTGTTAGTTTCCTGCTGCTAACACACCTTAGCGCATGTTTTGTGATCTTATCGCCGATCTGGCTGGTTGTTGAGAATGTTGTGGAGTGGTGTTGTCGCGGCTTTTTGCACGGGAACGCCTACTCTGCATATCATTAGCGTTAGTTGCCGGGCTCCTCTGTGGCGATGTTTTTTGCGACTGCTATCGCAGGTAAACTGGTGTTATGGGCTGTTAGCACCAGCTTGGGAATGGGGTGATAACTTTATCGCGGATTTGGCTGCGATAAAGTGCCATTGGCTTGGCGATAGCTCCTTGAAAATATGCCCCAGAGTGTAGTATTTTGATGTTACATTAACTCCTTTCTGGAAGATAAAAGGACTGTTCAATTTTCATGAAGTTTTTAAAGACATTACCCCCAATTGGCTGAATAAAGTTTAAACACATATGAATCCCGTACAAGAAACACTGTACAACATTTTGTAACCACAATCTCTTGCTAGAACTTTGGTTGAAGAAATAGTAGATATGAGTTTGGTAGTTTGAAAGGAAGTTTTGCTTTGAATTTTAGGTTGATGTCATTGTATTCTGTTCATCCAGTTTTACTCTTTAAGTACACAGTGTAGTGTCCAGCTGTTGCATTAACTCCTTTGTGAAAGATGATAACCAAAGAAGTAAAAGTTCTTCTGAAAAGTGATATTTGACCAGTTTTGAAGTTTGTAATTTGAGTTTCCAATTTGGGTCCATCTGCTCAGCATCGTTGTAGCATTATTATAAGGTATTTTCCACTTGTCTGTAGAAACAATGTAGACATAATGTCTGATCTGCAGTTTGAGCAGGTCATATTTTGATTAGAATTTCTGTGCCATTCTGAAAAGGAACAGTTTAAGAATCTTGTAATGTTAAGTAGAGAAATCGTTGAGAATTGATTTCAGTAGTAGATGTGAAAGAACAATCTTCACAGTCATGGTTCCATTTGTAACTGAGTCCAAATAAATTATAAATATTTACTTGATCTTCTTCTAAAACTCCAAGAATAGCCATAATAAATTCTTGTGCATCTTGTTGAGAGGGAACATTACTGATCCGCTACATATATCTAACAGATCACGGATCCCTGAAACAGAATGTATAACAGTTCAGTCAGTTACTAAATGGTATAGCAAATTATATGATGCAGAAGACATTCTCTTATCTGATTTTTGTTGAATTGCAATTACCAGATGTGGCAAATGGAATAGTACATTCAGAATGACATTAGCATAGCAGTTCACAACGGAAATATTTTCCAACTGATATCCTACAATATTACCATTATTTTCCACTTTTCTTTTCTTAATACTGTCAGAATTTTCCTTCTGTACTTTTTTTTGGAGCATTTCTAATCTGTTTTATAATCTTCTACTTTGGACAGATGAGGTGTTTCTCATAAACAGGGTACTGGCCTATATGAGGAACATATAGAGTTCCAAACCGGTTATACTCTGTAACACATCTTGCATCAGCGCTAACTTTCTTCTCATAAAAGTCAATCTAAAGCAAACCAGACAATGTTCTAATTAAAGACAATGCTACATAAGGCATTCTTTCTTTAAATACTGAACTTCCAATATTAACAAATGCTGCATCCACACCTAAACCTTGTGATTTTATGGATGGATAGCATTCAACCTCATGTCTATTTGTAAAGTTAATGCAATCAATAACTGTTAGAAATGGGGGTCTCTAGTTGGCAATGTTTTGCACCTTGTCCAAGTAGGGACTCTTCCTTCTAGTCAGGATAAGGGAGTTACACTCCTAAAATAACCCCTGCTCACCCTCTTGGTAGCTTGGCACGAGCAGTCAGGCTTATCTTAGAGGCAGTGTGTAAAGCATTTGCACATAACCAACAGTAATACAGTGTAAGCACTACAAAACAACACCACACCAGTTTAGAAAATATCCAATATTTTTATATACTTAAGACAAGACCAAAAACGATAAAAATCCACAATGCCGTACTTCGAAATCTTCAGTTATCAAAATAACCTTGGAATACAGTTCCTTGAAGTCAATAGCTCCATCCGGGGCTATCATGGCGTTGTGAACAAAAAAATCCAAACAGTTCTGGCTGATCGCGGCGTCGCGGGCAACTACGGTGTCGGGAAGACCCGCAAAACAGTACCTTTAGAATTGCAGGGCGTCGGCGGCCTCTCGTTGAGCTCTGAAAGCACGGCGTCCACTGGAGTTGGTTCCGGAGTCATCGGGCCCTTGAAGTCACACGCATTGCAGATCGAACTCCTCGCGGTTGAAGTCAGGAGCGCTGGCGTCGGCAGGCGTCGGGTGCTGCGGTGCTAAGTGCAGCGGTGCAGCGTGCGATGCCCTCAGGTCGTGGTGCAAGCAGCGGCTCCGTGGCGGCATCAGATGGCATCGTTGGTGAGACCAGGGTTGTGGTGCGAAGTGATGCAGTGCTCGTCGCGGTGCTGGCAGGCCACGGTGCAGGCAGCAGTGTCGTTGTTGCTCAAGCGCTGTCGTCAGCACCGGCGTCGGTAGGCCAAGGCTGCGGTGCGGGTTGAGGATGGTGCGTCGTGTACCTTACGAGCGGTGCCCTCGAACCACGGTGCAAGCAGCAGCGTCAATTTTGGCGTGGAAGGGCGTCGTCGGGGATACCAGGGCAGCATCGTGAAGCGAGGTGGTGCGAAGTGCAGTGCCCACAGGTCACAGTGCGAGCAGCGGCTTGGTGGCGGCATCAGATGGCACCGTCGGTGAGACCAGGGTCGCAGTACGGCGTTGCGGCGGTGCCCTCTGCAATGCCTTCAGGACACGGAGTCGGCAGCAGTGTCGTAGACGGCGTCAGGTTGCTTTTTCTTCTGTTGCAGCACAAAACCCACAGTCCCAAGTGCTGATGGCAGAAGAACTTGAAGTCTTTTCTGTTCCTGAGACTTCTTGAACAGGGGGAAAGCTTTACCTCAAGCCCTTGGAGATACTCAAAGAAAGAAGTTGCAGAAAGTTCAGTCCAGTCCTTTCACTGCCCAAGACAGAAGCAGCCACTGCAGGACAACACAACAAAGCACTCAGAAAAGTGGTAGTTCCTCCTCCCAGCTTCTCCAGCTCTTCCTCTTGGCAGTCTTCTTGGTCCAAAAGAGTTCTAAAGTTCAGGGGTTTGGGCCCCACTTTTTATAGCCCAACATCCTTTGTCCTCTCAGCCAGAGAGTGTATGTGCCAAGCCAGAACCAGTTCTGTCCTCTCTGGTGTAGCTTCCTGGCAGGAGGTGGAGACGGCATTGTCCGAGGCAGACCAGGCCCATTCAGGTGAAAGGAAATCTCCTCCCCTACTCTAAATGCAGTCCATGTCTATTCAGCCCTTTCCTGACCCACCTAGACTCTCTGGAGCCATGGCTCCTCCCCAGCCCCTGTCATCCAAAACCCAGACAGTCAATCCACAAACCCAGCAGAGGCCTACTGGATGGCTGAGCAAGAAAATACCTACTTTCTAAAAGGGGTATTTTCAAACACAGAATGCAAAAATCACCTTCCCTAAAAGATGCATCTTTAGATTCTGAGTTCGGGCATACTAAACTTTGTTTTTCTACCTTGTTCCTAGGGCCAGTTATGTTTATAAGATGTTATAAACAAACTCCCCATTCTGTCCTAGGGGAACAGGTAGCCTTTGTAGGAAGGTAGGATCTGACTGCATGGTTACCCCCACTTTTTGCCTGGTCTTTTGCTGGTTTTTGACTAGTCTGACTGGGATCCTGCTAATCAGGACCCCAATCTATCTGCTTTCTCCCTTAAATTGACATACATGTACTTTGGAACACTCCAGATTGGATACTGGGGTACTCTTATAAGTCCCAAGTATATGGTACCCATGTACCCAGGGCATAGGTACCCCAGAGGCCTCCCATGGGCTGAAGCATGTATTATGCCACCCATGAGAGGCCATGCAAAATGGAGCTCTAGGTCTGCTACAGCAGCCTGTGTAAGATGGTGCTTGCACCACTTACTTTATTATATAGGTTCACTATATCTATAGGTCACTACACTTAAAGCTTATAAGTCACCCCTACAGCAGGCCTTATCAATCCTGCAGGCAGGGTGCTGGAGTTTTAGTGAGAGGGTGCCCCTGCATGAGCAGAGCCCCTTTGCAGCCTTCGGAGACCATTCTCCCGGGTTGTCTGTGACTCAGCCGGACATATAGGTAGAGGTGCATTATAACCTCGCAGTAAATGCTATCTCGAAAATGGCTGCATAGAAACATATCGTGTTTGGTATCAAACACCTTGAAATCATACCTCCACACCAGTAACTGGGGTGGGAGGTATGATTCCACCCTTCAGAAGCGAGCTTCGTGGGGTCACCGGTCTACCCGATACCAGCCTTCTCGACCCGGACAGCACAAAATGGATGCTGCCAGCCAGAGACACGTTTATGCCCTCCTGCTGCTGAGCCAAGCTCGAGCAGAGGAAGGCAGCACAATATGCATCCTGTCACAGGGAGGTGTGACCACCTCCCAGACTGGGTTTAGTGTATTGGGGCTGGGTGGGTGCACTCTGAGAGTGCCTGAAAGACTGCACTGGGGGCACATTTGGTGTCCTTGTGCATAGTCCAGCTCAACCCAGTTCTGGGAGCCATTGGCTCCTGCTCTGGCGCGAAACTGGACAAAGGACATGGGTGTAGCCACCCCTCTGTCCTGGCCCTCCCCTAGGAGGGTCCCCTGAATCTGTCCACACCTCTCCCGTGGGTATAAAATGGGTTACCTGGCTACAGGACATTGGATTTTACGTGGACAAGATTCTACAAGAAGAAACCACTGACCTTTGACCGTCTGGACTCTCTGGACTTCGCTGGACTTCGACTGGGCCCAACTTTGTCTCCCTCTCCGTTAAACCTTTGTCTGTGCCCATGCTCCATACAGGCTCCATGCAGGACCTGTGGTGCTCCCAAAGACAACTGAAGAATCTCCCTTGGAGTGAAGGAGTCACTCCCCTCTTCATAGGCACCTAAGCGCAACTGACCGGTCTGCTGCTCCTGAGCTCCTGCGGACTCCGAAGATTTCAGAAACACAGGAGGTGGGTTTCCAAAGGTTCCTGAGGTTGAGTTGCCCTCTCACTGAGTTTGAGGCCAGTATTCCTCGTGGGGACTGTGTGACCTGAACCCCTGTGCACTGCGTCCATTTGCAAGTGCATATGCTTGTTGGCAATTCCCGAGCTTGTGCATTGGACTCCATGTAGTCCTGACCCTGAGCGATATTGGCACCAAAGAGCTCTATCATCCTCCCACCGAGTGCTCCATGGGCTGGTAATTTGCAATCTTGCTCAAAGCCCCCTCGCGACTCCTGGTCATTCGGCCTGTGGGTCCTCCTGAGGGTCATCTTGATTTCTGCTGGGCTTTCCTGGTTGCTCCAGACGCACCCTGACTCCTCATTGCTTGGTGAGTCCCCTGGACCTTGCTGTTTCACACCGTAACCTGCTTGACCTTTCTGTGTTGGTTGCTTTTGCCAAGGCTTGTTGGTGCTTCAGCCAGACACCAACCCCTCAGCACTCGACATCCTTTGTGGGACAGCTCACCTCCGGCTCCTGGTCATCCTCGATGTCTCCTTGTCCTCGTGGCTGCAGAGTCAAGCATCCCTTCTTCGCACCTGAAGCACCCGACATCGGTGGGCATTTGTCTACCGAGCCCCTGGTCACTCTGAAGTGACCCAGACTCTGTCCCCTCTGCTTTCAGGTTCCATCTTCCTCGAATCCAGGCTTGGATTCCACCGGACCCTTTTCACCTTCACAGCAGCAGTGCTTCTTTGCAGCTCTCCATTGAGAACAACAGCAGTTTCCGATGCCACTTCAGACCTATGCACCCGGCTCCCCTGGGATAGGTAACTCGGCTACTACGGTATCCACGGGTGGAGTGGCTCTTCAAATTCTTAAGTTCCAACAGGTTTGCTCTAATCCTCCTAGAAGGGTCCTTAAACATTAAGGGGCCGATTTACAGAACTAATCTGAGACAAAATCCTAAACGTACTACTTTTGGTATTCACAGAAGGCATTTAGTAGTAGTAAAGTTAGGATTCCTAACTTTACTACTACTAAACTGAGACAAAATCCTAACTTTATGACTTTCGGTATTCACAAAAGGGATTTAGTAGTAATAAAGTTAGGAATCCTACTTCTACTGTGTGGTTCTCCTTTCATTTAGTCATTCAGGAGGTGATATTCTGGTAAAACAAGCTGCTTTACATTCCTTCAAGATTAATCCTGAAGGCTGCTCTACACAGCTACCACTAGGATAGCTTTCTAAAGGTTATCTTTGACCTTTGACATCATAAGGGTCATGTGGATTGGTACAGTTGCCCACTTTAACCAATTGACAGCATATACCAAGCCACCTTCTCACAGCCTTGCAATAGTGAATAAACAAAATTGGTAGTAATTTACTATCAGGACATGCCACACACACCAGGGCATGTCCTACCTTTCTCTTACACAGCACCCTGCCCACAGGGGTACCTTGGGCCTACCTTAGGGGTGACTGACATGTAAGAAAAGAGAAGGTTAGGGCCTGGCAAGTGGGTACACTTGCCAAGTCGACAATGCAGTCCCAGACTGCACACAGGCTCTGCAATGGCAGGCCAGGGTTACATTTACAGGCTGCTTGTGTGGGTGGCACAATCCAGTGCTGCAGCCCACTAGCAGCATATGATTTACAGGCCCTGGCACACTCAGTGCATTTTACAAGTAAATCAAGCATGCCAATCATGGAAATACCAATGCATAATACAATTTACAACAGGAGCACTTGCACTTTAACACTGATCAGCAGTGAGAAAGTGCGCAGAGGCACTAAACCAGCAAAAACAGAGTCAAAACTGGGAGGTCAGAAAGCAAAAACTCAGGGGAAACACGCCAAAAGATGTCAAGTCTAACAATAACTTTACCCATTGCACAATTTACTAATCCTTCCTCAACATTTAAATTATGGCACAAAATTATTCAACAGTTTTGCTAACACGTAAATGCTTCTCTAATCCTGCAGTTTTTGATACAGATTTCTCCAAATAATTCAATTATTTTTTTGTAGTTTTTCTGTTAGTAGTATTGAGACTCCCTGATGTTCTATTTTATCAATAGCTGTAATTTCCAATATATCTTCTTTCTCCAGTTGTAGTAATTCTTTGTTAAAGTTAGAGCTTTCCTGAAGTGTTGGCATTAAACAAACTAAAGATTTCTTTTCTTTAATGAATTTGTACATTAGTTGAGCTGCTGTAACATTGGCTGGGTATAGACTCTTTATAAGGTGAGTTTCCAAAGCACATTTCCCCTATTTTGCCCGCATTCCCACTTTAACGTCCTTCAGTGTATGTGCATATTCGACATCAGATGCTCGCCACATATTTTTCACTTATTCCTTGTATTCAAAGTTTAACCAAATATTCACATTGCCTATTCTTCCCAGATAATTTCTTGCTTCATTATGCACAAGTATTTTGAAAACAGGCTGTCCTTTTATGGGGGTAAGTTGTAGTAGGTCACCAAATAGAAACAAATATTTTCCTCCAAACAGGACATCGTAGTTTGTTCTTAAAAACTGCTGCATTCTTAAGTGTATGAAGGCAAGCATTATGTTTTATACCATGCTGACTTTGTCAATTATTAGAAGCTTCACTTTCATAAATACTCTTGACACCTCATGGCACGCTTCACCAGAGAGTCTCTGGTATTACAGTTTATTGCATGTTCAACAGGATGTAAAGTAATACCTTTAATGTTATGTGCAGCTAATCCTGTTGGTGCTGTTACTATGCATGACAAATGTGATTCTGTAGTCTTCTGTAGGTAACGAGTGAGAACTTTACTGAGGAAGCAATTTCCAGTGCCAGCTTGACCACTGATGTAAGACCTCCGACCCTCGGTCTAGGTCCACTCTCTCCCCACTGCTCCGCTGTGCCATCTCTTGCCTCCAGACCCCGACCTCCTCCTTGGGAGGTTTGAGGCTGCTGCCCGCTCCTGTGCCTGCTGCCCGCTCCAACTGGGACCAGACTGCCTCCAACCACTGTAACCATTCTCAGCCGTTTTTTTTCTTAATTTTTTCCCTGTTGTGCCACTGTTATTGTGCCCATCTGTGTCTTGCTCTAATTCCACCACTGTTTTTATTTTCTCGTGCCTGCCTGTTCCTTTTGCCTTTCGCCGCTGCTGCCCCTGTAGCCCCTCCCCCCGGAATTCTCCCCCCGGAATTCCCCCCCGGAATTCCCCTGCTCCCGCCTCCCAGCCTCTCCTCCCTCCCACCTCCCCTACTTAATGGCGGCTGCTGCACGGTCGCGCAGCAGACATGCACAGCGGGCGCGCCGAAGGCGCGCCAAAGGCAAGCCAATCTGCGCCTGTTCGCGACCCGACCGCGGCCAGCGCCAGGAACCCTGGACCTCCCACTACCCATTGCTACGACACCACCACCCTCCTCGCACTCAACCCTGGAAGACTTAGAGAATGCCAACAGGCCTCGCCGAACACGACCCACGGCCAGTTCTCCTGCCTCCACTGCCGCCAGACGCTCACCGCCACCCCGGCCTCCAACACCGCCGACGCCAGCACCGGCGACACCCTAAAATGCATCCTCCTCAACGTACGCTCCGTACACAAACACGCCATGGAAATCTGGAACCTACTCGACTCTCTTTTGCCCGACATCGCCTTCTTCACAGAGACCTGGACCAACGCATCCTCCGCCCCCGACATCAGCACCGCCATCCCAGACGAATACAAGATCCAGAGGAAAGACCGCCCCAACCTCCCAGGAGGGGGCCTCGCCATCGCCCACAAGATCACCCTCCGCCTCACCACCTCCAGTGAAACCTTCCCCTCCGCCGAACACCTGCACTTCAAGATCCAGACCACCCCCAAAGCCAGACTCCGAGGAACCCTTGTCTCGTACAGACCCCCCGGCCCCCGAACACCCTTCGCCACCACCATCACCGACTTCATCGCACCCCACGCAATCGCCTCAACAAACTACATACTCATTGGAGACCTGAACTTCCACCTCGACAACCCCAGCGACCCAACTCCACTATCCTTCGTGACAACCTCGCCAGCATCGGACTTAAACAACTCGTCAACACACCGATGCACAGAGCAGGACACACCCTCGACCCCATCTTCGCGGCAGGAAACAGCGTCCATTTCAGCCACACAACGCAGCCGCCATGGACCGACCACCACTGCGTACACTTCGCCATCAACAAACCCAAGGCACCCAAACCAGCCCCACGCCCACCACGAAGGAACTGGAGCAAGGTTACCGACAAGCAACTTAACTCCACCCTCACCCGAGACAACCACACCTGGGCACCCGACGCAAACAGCGCAAACAACACAGCCAGAGAACTGCACACCTGGATCTCCAACAGTGCAGAAGAGCTCACCCCGCTACGCAACCCCGACAGACAACGCCCCAGGAAAGACGCGTGGTTCACAACCACTCTCCAAGAAGCCAGACGCACCTGCAGACGCCTGGAGAAGAACTGGAGAAACACCAAGACAACCAAACACCACACCACCTACAAGGACGCCATGACGGACTACCACAACCAGATCAGAGCCACCAAATGGAACTTCATCCACAACAAAATCCTGGCCAACTCCACCAACTCCAAGGAACTTTTCAGTGTCATTCAAGAATTCACCAACCCACGCAGCGAAGCCACAGACATCACCCCATCCCAAGACCTCTGTGACAAGCTTGGAACCTAGTTCCACCTCTAGATCAAAAACCTCTACGACAACTTCATCGACCATCCACCAGGAACCACAGACGGCCCCCCAGAAACACCAGCCAGCCCACCATCTCCAACTGGACACCGATCACGGCCGAAGACACCGCCTTGACCATGAAAAGCATCCACTCGGGGGCCCCCACCGACCCCTGCCCCCCTCACATCTACCACAGAGCCGTGGCCGCCATCGCACCCAAACTACAACGCACCTTCAAAACAGGCACCTTCCCAGATGGCTGGAAGCACGCAGAAGTCAGACCCCTGCTCAAGAAGCCCACAGCTGACCCCACCGACCTCAAGAACTATCGGCCCATCTCGCTCCTCCCCTTCGCAGCCAAAGTTGCAGAGAAAACAGTCAACAGGAAACTGACACGATTCATTGAAGAGAACGCCGTCCTCGACCCGTCCCAATCCAGATTTCGAAGCAACCACAGCACAGAGACCGCCCTACTCGCCGCCACAGACAACATCCGCACCCTCCTGGACCAAGTCCACTCCGCAGCCCTCATCCTACTCGACCTATCAGCGGCCTTCGACACCGTCTCCCATTGCACACTAGTCGTCAGACTACACGACGCAGGCATACAAGAAACAGCCCTGGACTGGATCTGATCATTCCTCACCGGAAGAAGCCAAAGGATCAGACTCCCACCCTTCCTCTCTGACCCCATGAAAATCAACTGCGGAGTCCCACAGGGTTCATCACTGAGCCCCACCCTCTTCAACATTTACATGGCCCCCCTCGCAGCCATCGTCCGACAACACGGCCTCAACATCGTATCCTACGCCGACGACACCCAGGTCATCCTCTCCCTCACCAAAGACCCCACCACTGCCAAACTCAACTTCCAGAAAGGAATGCAAGACGTCGCAGTTTGGATGACCAACAGCTGCCTGAAGCTCAACGCCGAGAAGACAGAAGTCCTCGTCCTCGGTACCACCCCTTCTGCATGGGACAGCACCTGGTGGCCGACCGCCCTCGGAAGCCCACCTACCCCCTCAGACCACGCCAAGAACCTCGGCATCGTACTCGACTCATCACTCTCCATGAACCGACAGGTCAACGCCGTCACCTCCAGCTGCTTCAACACCCTCCGCATCCTCCGCAAGACCTTCAAGTGGATCCCCCCTGAGTCAAGCAAGACAGTCACCCACGCACTCATCACCAGGAGACTGGACTATGGAAACGCACTCTACGCCGGCATCAACAAGTCCCTACTCCGCAAACTCCAGACAGTACAAAACACCGCCGCCAGACTCGTCCTCGGCATCCCCCGACACGAACACATCAGCCAACACCTACGAAGTCTCCACTGGCTCCCCGTGGAGAAAAGAGTCACTTTCAAAATCCTCACTCACGCCTACAAATGCCTACACAACAACGGACCCAAATACCTCAACGACAGAATCAACTTCCACGTACCCAAAAGAAACCTCCGATCTTCCAACCTTGCACTGGCCAAAACCCCGCGCATCCACAGAGCCAGAGCAGGCAGAAGATCCTTCTCTCACATTGCAGCCAAGACCGGGAACGAGCTACCGGCAGACATCAGATGCACCCCCTCCCTGAACACCTTCAGGAAGACCCTCAAGACCTGGCTCTTCGGCTAAACAGATCTGCGCCCCCCCCCCTCAGCGCCTTGAGACCCTCACGGGTGAGTAGCGCGCTTACAATTCCCTGATTGATTGATTGATTGATTGATGTATAGTAATATTGGTTTGAATGAAGAACAGTCACATCCTTTCCTTTCGTCAAGAAATCCATGGTCTATTTTATCTTTCACTTTGTTGTAAATTTCAGTTTGTTCACTGTTTTGTTGTTCTACTAAGTGTTCGGAATCCACAGTGTCCTCTGTTTCTTGCTGCATTGCAGTCTCTACCTCATTCATAGATATAGCTGCTTCATTTTGAATAATTGTTCTCCAAGAGAATCTTGACTCGGTGTTGCAGAACTTTGCCTGCTTTGTGAACTCTCCTTGGCTATCTCAGCAGCAATGTTTTTTTCCTGTCGAATCTCATCTTTCAACATTTGCAGGTATGTTGGAAAGACTGAGCACTCAATACTAGTCTTTGTAACAGTCATACAGTCCAAGGAATTCTGATTCTGCATGCCATGACTGGCACAATTGCAAAAAAGTGCCAATTAGAAAAACTCTCTTCTCTCTGGGATTTGGCAGCTAAGCTTTCTGTGGTTAAATAGATTCTCTTTCTAATGTCTCACTAAACAGCTATCACATCCAAGTACTGCATATCTTCCTTCTTCTATGTTTTCAGTTAGATTACTTCTGTATGAATAGTGCTAAAGTACTTCATAGAGACACATATTTTGAAGATGAGGACTCCTTCTTGGGAACCCATTTCTCTGTGGGAAAGCATTTTCAAACTGAAGCTGTACAATTTCTTGGTAAGACTATTTCCTGCTGAAATCTCCTCCCACATCTCTAAGAATCTCTGTCTTCTCTGGTTTTGTTATATATGACGTTTTGAATTGTTTTCCAGAGGCCCACTGGAGGGCTCTAAATATGAAATTTATTAACTGCAATCATGTAAACTCACTGAAGGGTAAGAATTAGCTGCCAACAAACTGCAAAATCCAGCCTGCCCTGCAAAATACTCACCTGCGAGGCCCACCGGAGGGCAATCATTTAATCAGCATGCAATTTTGGAAATGTTTGGGAGTGTCTGCAAGATTTCAGCAAGCCTATGATTAAGGAGCTGTGGACTCTGAAACCGGTCAGGCAAGAAAAGATTCCACCATTTGGCAGGTTGACTTAGATCTAGCGGTTTTAGGAGTCCTGGTTCTGGTTACTCGCTCTTTTCTACCATTGGCATCTTCGGGGGTCAGCCAATTTCGGTCTGGTAGCCTCCTGTAATCCATTAGTTATGTGGTTTACACCATTATGCTACTCTCAGACATTTACCATTCCTGGTTCTCCTGCAGCCGACATCTCCTCCAGGTGTATTACTACTGGTGCTAAGGTCGCCTGCCCCCCCACTCTATTGCTCATTTTCTGATCCATATCCACTGATATGGGGGCGGGGTGGGGGCAGGTACACTCTTAATCATTGGTTCCTTGGTACGCCCCCAGTCCTGTGCCTTACCCTCCTCCAGGGTACTTTGCTGTGTGCTCCCTGCCAGGGGGTCTATTGGCCCAGAAAGATTTCCAACAGCGGCCCCTCGGTCTATTTTTTTAAAGAATTCTGCCGTTTTATGGCTGGTTTGGCCTCCGCTAGCCCCAGCTTCTATCTTTTTGGCCGCCTCCCCATCTTTCCCTTTTCTCCCGACAGGTTTACCTTTTCCTGCTGCAGTCCTGGTACTGAACGTGGCTCGCGGTTTTGTAAAAATCTTTGGGCCCATCTTGTTGCCCAGCAGCTCGAATCATGTGCTACTGGCCCGCCGCCGTAAGTCCGTTCGTCACTGCCATGAAACCAGCGTTAAAAACTGGAAAAATCTCTGACCGAGGTGCTCAAACCAAAGTATCGCTGTGCGGTCGAGCTGCATTACTTGTTGGGGGAGGAGCTTCTTTGCAGCACTCACATCAAGGGGGAGTGAGAAGGGTATATCCGTATGGCCGTGATTACGCGGCCCCCCATCATGCCTCTGACAAACAACACTTCTCTGATGTAATCTTTTGTTATGCTGTTTTTGACCTTCTCCATAAACCGGCATGGAGTAATAGACACTGTATAATATCTAGACTCCTGGTGCAAAGTAATTTGATAAGTGGATGTCATATCCAATAAGCTAAACACTTTGCTACCCTTGAGTGTGGACAACATCTCTGAGATATTCGGTAAAGGGTACTGATCCATCAATATCAGATCATTCAAATTGCGTACGTCAACGCACATTCTAATAGAACCATTGGCTTTACGGACCAGTACAATAGGCGCAACCCAGTTAGAAGACTCAATGGGTTCTATTACGTCATTCTTGCATAAATTGTCAAACTCTTTTTTTAAATTCTGCTTGCAAAGCTAGTGGCACTCTACGGACCTTATGAACCACTGGTAGAGCTCCGTCATTAACGCTTATCTTGTGAATGAACCACTTAAACAGTCCTAACCCTTCATTAAATACCTCAGGATATGTTTCTTCCCATACATTCTTCTTTACTGCTACTACCTGCACATAATCATTCTTGAGTATGACCTGATCTGGATTGTTCTAGTCCAATAAAATGCCCAAATTCTCTTGGTCATACCATCCTAAATGACATTGTCACTTGCCATATACACAATTCCTTGTGACTTGTTGTCTCTTAAACTTAATTCTGGGTCATGCTTTCCCAACACCTTAATGGGTTTACCCCCATAGCCCACCGGACGGAGAGTAGAGCTCCTTAATTGAATCTTTTATTCGCATAATAGATCTTTCCATTTCATTTCACTTATTAGTGTAAATGGAGACCCCGAGTCTACCATTACTTTGACCTTTACCCCATCATGTACAACAAGCAAAAATGTCTTTTAGTTCCTTTTGCTGGTATAATCTCATCTCAGTAATGGTGAATACTTCATCTTCCTCACTGGATGACGTCACTTGTTCATGGGGTTTGTTAGATTCAATTCTATGTACTTTGCCTGCAGATGTTCTGCCAATCGACCTGCACACCCTTGCAAAATATCCCATTTTCATACATTCGGCACACAATGTATCTATTGCTGCTTTTGTATTACCAAGATGAAAGTTACTCCCACATCTGTAACATTCTAATTGCTTGAATGTCGGTTTCTTGTCAGCCTTCTCACTTTTGTCACCTTTTCACTTTTGTCATGTTTCTCCAGTTCATCCTTCTTGCTGTTTTAATATTTACTTGTGATGGCCAAAACACCTTGCGACTGTGACTGTAACCTTGCATAGGATACAGACATCTGTTCCATGTATGATGTTGTACTCTCTACCCTAGTCACTATTTATATTGCGTTCTGTAGCTTTAAACTTAGTTTAAACAACAAAGCTCCTTGCACTTTTTTGTTGTTAGTTTTTTCCATTAACTAGTCTCTAATCATCTGCTTCTCAAAAGCCTTGAATTCATAAGATGCAGCTAGAACCCTTAAAGCTCCTAGATAACTTGATGCCAATTCCCCAGCAACTGGTAGCCTCTTGTAGAACTTATACATTTGTAAAGTGACATTATTACATGCTTTGAATCGCACATCTGATGACTTGATGGGAGAAGCATATTCATCCTCAACCCCATCTCTCTCACCGTTTACTACTACTACCACTTCTTTGGGAATATGCTTTAAAATTGTGGGATCTAAAGTGCCCAAACAGTGTTTTAATATGGCAAAGCTCTTCCTATTTGTAAATGAGTCACCTTTGAGAGCAACAAAATAAGTTTCAAACGTCTCTTTCCATTGGCTTGCAAATCCATTTCAGATGATGAAGGATTTGGAATAAAGGCAGGAGCTGGCACAATTGATTGTAGCATAATGGTACAAAATACCTAACAACTTAGAAGTGGAAGACAGTAAAACAAAACCAATATGTTTAAACGTTCCAAGGTGTGCATATCACAAAACACAAAAAGCCATTAATAATGCCTTTGTGTAATAAAGTAGATCCAATGTAGTGTGACGCTCACATATTTCTGTGTAATTAGAAGCAGATTGACTTACTTCCATGTTTATATGTCCCTGGGATGCACATCACCATGGACATTGTACTGAATCCTTACTTGGTGTGCACATCACTGACTAAAGCACACAATGAATGGACCTTTGTTTCATAAATTATGTTCATGGTGTGCGCATCACTGCTAGATGCACACTATCTTTGAATGCTGAATTCACAGTTAATATGGAGATGGTGTACACATCACTGTTGACTTTACACAATCCTTGAATGCGCTATTAATATGGAGATGGTGCACACATCACCGTTAGCTTCACACAAACAGTATATGCCGTATGTGAGTAATACTGTAGATGTTGATTGCCGGAAAGATGAAATGGCCCAAATAAAGATAGCCATCACAGAGTGTGAAGTCTGAAACGTGAGTCAGGCAATGCAGCTTCAACATCAAATGCCTGAAACATCGCAGTAGATACACTCGTGGGGCTCAGCAAATTAAAATGGCCCGCACAGGATCAAGCAAAGAAAATGCTCAATTTCGCAGTACCTTGTAAAGGTGTAAGTAGCCTCATGTTCCCTTGTAGTAATCTATCAGCACCCTTTGGACCACCTGGACCCAGCTTATAGAAATCTCCCTCGAAGGTCTCACCTAACAGGAATCACCAACAAAAGTTTCTTCCTCATACACATGGTACAGCCTGCTGTTTCTGGTCATCACTCATCGCCAATATTAAGAAGTAAGACTTCAGATATATTCAGATAAGTTAAATTATGTTTATTCATAAACAGCAGGATACAGCACAACTGCTCTCCGCTTCTACTGAAGTACTGGGTTTTATTGGACCCAGCGGTGCCAGGGAACACACCCAATGACCCCGAGTTCTTCCTGTCTCAGACTACAGAAACACAGAGTCTTCTTGGTGGCTTCAAAGATCAATTTATTGGCTGCAGCCAGCAACAGGTATCCTAGAAGTACAACACGGTGTATGTTCTCAGGAGACTGCCTTTATCATGCAAACCAGCTATCTCTTTTATACAGAATATTATGCTTTAGGCAAACATTCCTTATTTTTACAGTGAGTCATTCACATATTTCTTACAACAAAAAAAAACAGATTCATGATGACAAGCCCATTTTCAGTTTGTCCAGCCCACAACCAAATACCCAGTGAGGCCCAACACCTGCAACAGATATAATCTGGACCCCTAATAAAACCGGGCACCTCCTCCTCGTAAAGCAGGTCATAAAGAAAGAGCAGTGACAGGTGTGAATAAGATTTAGATATAGATGTGTGCAATGGAGGGTTTATGGCATGCTGCACCTGGGCCCCTAATCTCGATCGGCCACTGGGAACTAAAACTGGCCGAACAGGTTCTGGCTCTGGACAGTGGAGTCAGCTTGCCCAGGTCACTGAAAGTGTACGTGTCCCCTAAGGCGCGTTTTGGCTTTAGTCATTGCCTTATGTGAGGGCAACCACAAAATGGCTGCCGTACACAAAATGGAACCCGAGGGTTCACAAGGGAATCGTTAATATTAGAGTGATCCCGTCACTCGAATATGACGCAAATACTCAGATATAGCATACCTGTCATTACCGGTCTGCTGATACCAAAATCGTCATGTTACAATGATGTTAATGACACAGGTCCAGAATTTTCAGTACCACACTACCACCAGCCAACTGTGATCCCCAGTTCTTTCCCTTCTAGAACCCCATGCCTCATACATTCCAGAGTGGGCTCACAGAACTGCATGGCATATAACTACATTGTGTCCCAACAAATACATGAGTTTCATGGGTCCAGAGAGACATATCCTGTCTGCCACTGTTTAGTTTAGTTTAGTTTTATTTTATTGGCTTTGGGGCACATGCATCAAAGGTTTTTGCGATCGCAAACGGTGCGATTCGCAAAAATCGGCCGTTTGCGATCGCAAAATTACCTTTTGCGATGCATCAAGGGTCAAGGCCCTCGCAATTTGAGAATTCGCAATTAATTGCGAATTCTCAAATTGCGATTACATTTAAGGAATCGCAAATTGAGATTCCTTAAATGCAATGCATTAAAGTAAAAAAATTGCGATTTCGCTTAATAGGGCGCAAATTACCATGAAGTTGAACTTCATGGTAATTTGCAAAACTTTGAAAAATGCACTAAAGTGCATTTTTCAAAGTTCCATTTTACACACACGCCCTTGGGGCATGTGTGTGTGCAAGATGTACTCATATGCAGATTTCAGGGGTGCAACAGGGGGTAGTTTTGACACCCTGGCACCCTTGAAATTGCATTCTCAATTTGCGATTCTCTAATTGCGAATCGCAAATTGAGAATGTCTTCCCATTCATTCCTATGGGCCTCTAGGCCCATAGGAATTAATGGGAGGTATTCTTAATTGCGACTCGCAATTAGCGAGTCGCAATTAAGGAATGTTTAGGAATCGCTATTTTTATAGCGATTCCTACATGCATAGGCTTTTGCGATTCCTTAATTGCGATTCCTTAATAATCGCAATTAAGGAATCGCAAAAGCCTACCTTGATGCATGTGCCAGATAGTTACTTAAAACCATTGCATCTAGACACATCATTAAAGTTTTGTAAAAGTTATATAGAGAAAAAAGAGAGTAATTAAAATAAGTTCTTCATTCCAACTTGTAATTTTAGATTCATTTTCTATACGTCTTTTAGGAGCGTGGCCGTTTTGTCTAATGCTATTTTGCTATGTGGTCACTGCATGGGGGTAATGCAGCGTGAGGCCCAATGCTGTCTTCAGGAAAGCTTTAAGTTTAAGTTTGTTCCAATGTACCCATTGGGTGAAAACTCCTTCAGTGTGCTGGCATTTTTTTTCCACCAGTCTCAGGAACTTCACCAAGCGGCAGTTCAGATGTGGGTCTCCAGGTGCAAAGCAAGCCAGCACAGCTTGCCTCCGGGTGCGAATCCCTCCTTGGTTTAAGTGAGGTTTTAATAGTTGTTTTCATTCCTTCAAAAGATCTTTACATGTGCATAGGAGGTGCAGCAGGTCCTCCAGTGCTGAGCCACATAAGCGGCAGGTGGAACCCGCTTTTTCCTTGAGCCAATGTGGGAAGTTCTGTATGCAGGGTAGTAGGCCTAGTCTATACTTCAAGAATTTTGATGATTTTGGCATACCCAAAGACAAAGTATTTTTGAGGAACAGGGGCTGTGTAGGTGCTCCGGGTCATCCAGCCGTGGATCCTTTTTGATAGGGAAGCTTTGTCCGCGATCCATGATAGATTGTTGACCATTTTCCATACAAGTTTTTTTAATGTAGAATTATTGGTAGGTGTTTTCCAAAGCTGAGTTAGCCCCGTGTTGATCAGGCTATTTTTAAGTTAATATGAAGCGGGTGATGCAGCTTGCCATTGTAATTCTGTCCACAGGTAATGGTTAAGAGTTCCTGGTGCGGCTTTCCGGACTTTGTCCCAGGTGATGATATACCCTCCTTGTCTTGACAGGGACTGTTTCTGAGGACCCAACTCCTACCCGATCTGTGCAGGCGAGGTGTGTTTGGGCAGGCCAAATATGATCCTATACGCTGCTATAACTGTGCTGTCTAGTACTTTTTAATCCCTACCCCTCTATGCTTTGCTGCCATAGGCTATTGTTTGTAAAGGTTTGGCGCATACAACTTGAGCCAGGGGAAGTATCGATGGGCCACTCAGTTTGGAGTTGAGATTCCTTAGTGAAACTGCCAGGGCGAGACTCTTCCTACTGATTCAATTTTTCTGGGCAATGAAGTGGTCGCCCTTGTCAATAATCACGCCTAGATATTTATATTCTGATGCAGATTCAATATGTGTGCTGAACCAGAACTAATACTGGGATTTCTTTAGGTATTTTCTGATCGTCATAGTCCTTGTTTTCTCCAGGTTGACGGTTAGGCCGTTAGCTTTGAGTATTCCAGTGTGGTGGTAAGAAGATGCTGTAGACCCACCTGTGTGTGGCTGATCAGGACTATGTCATCTGCTTAAAGAAGACATGGTAGTACTAAACCTCCTAATCTTGGTGCGTGTGAGTTGCAGGCATTCAGTGCCGGAACGAGGTCTGCTAGGAACAAGTTAAACAGGGTCGGGCCAGTATTCATCCCTGTTTGAGTCCCTTCTTGGTTGGTATACGCCTTGACAGGGAGGATCCATCACCCAGCTTTATCTGAACCCATGTATCTGTGTGAAGATTGATTATCAAGTTCAACAAAGACTGTGGTAAGCCCCAGTTTGCCAGTTTGGCCCACAGCCTGTTATGATTTACATAGTCAAAAGCGGCCATGTAGTCAATAAAACATAGATGTAATAAGATTTTTGTAAATTCCGCCTTGTTGATCAGCAATGCCATGGTCAAGATGTTTGTTGTTGTTCCGACAGACTTTGCAAAGCCAGTCTGATTCAGGGGAATAATTGATTTCTCATTGGCCCAGGACTGGAGCTCTTCTAGGAGTGTTCCTGCAAAGAATTTTGCCTCGTTGTCCAGGAGAGCAACTAAGCGGTAGTTTTTTGGCAGGGACTTATCTCCTGACTTAAAAATTGGGGAGATTATCGAGCCCCTCCAGGAGTGTGGGAACATACCCAGTTGCCTTATTTCAGTGAAGAGAGGTTGGAGGGCCTTGGCCAGAGATCTGCATCTTGTTTGTACAAAACCGGCGGAATTCCATTGGGGCCCAGGGCCCCTTCTCTCCTTCCCTTTCCTATTTGCTTTTTAATTGTTTAATTGCCATGGTTTTGCAACTTGAGAATGCAGACGTTGGCGTGTTACCCCCTGCTGCTTCAGGTTCTGAGGCACTCTCATCCTACCGATGGGTCTCTGGGGGGGCACCTCCTGAGTGTGTTATGGTTTTTGATCCTGTGGCCAGTCTGTTACTGTCTTGATGGAAGTGGTCTCCAAGATAGCTTGCCCAATCTTCTTCTGAGATGTTGGATGAAATTCTCTCATGTGTGGGGCAAATAAAGTGGTTTATTGCTCCCCAAAATCTTACGCTGTTATTCTGTTTTGTATCTGCGTGCAGTTTTGCCCTGACCTCTTCCTCTATAGATCTATTGACCGCCCATTTTTGTCTCTTTAGCTGAACATTTTGCTGTCGTAACAGTGCTGAGTGCACTTTGTCAGTTAGATTATATCGAAGGTGACTCAGCATGCGATAAATTACGTTTTTTGTGAACTTGATTTTGTTTTTTTGCGCTTTTGAAATATGCTTCATACAACTGTGGCTATGTTATGCCCTTGATTTGGTCGGGACGGCAAAGGACTCTGCCATTGTGGTAGTAAAATTCTCCTATTTCTCAATTTCGCTTGTTCCAGCCCATGACTCAAAGAGGAGTGTTGTGGTTTGCAAGAAGCTCCCACCTGATGCGTGTACAAATTTGATTCTTCTATAATTAATTGTGCGGTTTGTTCCTTGGAGGGTGTGAGACCGTTCGAACATGAGCATGTTCATTCGGAGTATGATTTCTTGAGGGCAGTGGTCGCTGTCAGCTTTGTTGCCCAGATGAAATGAGACAATTTGGTTAAATAGGGTTAAAGAGGCAAAGGTGTAGTCTAATATGGAGTTACAGTTGAGGAGTAGTGGGTGGTTGCAGGAGGGTTGTCGCCAGCAGATCTATTGTTGATTGCTCTAAGATGGAGGTGGTTGAGGTCCTCTAGTAGGTGCTGATCGGTTTCAGTTGGGCGGCCTAATGGGCTTTTTCCCTGTGATGGAATATTCCAGATAGAATTTTGAATGGACACTTCATTGGCAGTCGAGGAGCCTATTATATGAAGATTTAGATCCCTGGTAAGAATGATGTCTGTTGTGGCCCATTTGCTTATGCATGACTCCAAGAAATAAATCAGATGTGTTGCTGCCTTGATTTTCTTTTTTGGGTGTATGTAAGCATTTATTATTACAATGTCTGTGCTCTTTCTTCCCGATATTGCAGACGGGAAGGATATTTTTATTGCAATAGCTGCTGGTGAAGCCGGGCCGGTTGAGCGGGCTGAGGTTGTGCTTGTGTTTGAGACATAGGTTACGAGACTGCCTTGGGGGTGACCATATTTTGCCCCCCTGAGAGCTGGAGTGAAGAAGCTCAGGTATCCTTGGAGGTGCAGAGCATCTGTCAGCCAGGATTCCTGCAGTGCGATGATGTCAAACGACCTTTGGTAGATAACAAAGTCTGAGTCTGACATCTTGCTGGCCAGTCCGTTAATATTCCATGAGCATATGCGTAATAAACTGAATACTCTGGTTGGTAGAGGTTGAGGGCTATATTGTCAATTGTTCGTTTGGTTGTTAATTGTCCTTGAGAACAATCTCAGGTCCTCATGCCGATGCAACGGATGTGTAGGTTCCAGTCGACTTCTGTTTGTGTCTTGGAGGAGCTCTTTATTAGTTGGTGAACGCCCTATTGCTCATCTGAGCACGGATGTTACGGTGTGTTTTGGGTCCACTGATGAGGTGAATTTAATCTCTGGGATTAGCGGGGGATAGCCAGGTTTGGTGTAGGGGATGATGTTTATCCCCCGGCTCTTTAAAGTGCAGCTTTCTAAGAGTAATTTTTGTGAGGTGGATGACGTTCTCTATGTGGTCTTTGTGTCTTCTCCCTCCAGGGAGTCTTTGCGTTGACCTTGACTGGTAGGTCGCTCCCCCACCACACAGCTCCGTCTGTGTGCCCTGCTGCTGCCCCTGATTGTGCTCGTTTTTCCTTTCTGTGCCCCCTTGCTGCCCCTGATTGTGCTCTTTTTTCCTTTCTGTGCCCCCCTTGCTGCCCCTGATTGTGCTCGTTTTTCCTTTCTGTGCCCCCTTGCTGCCCCTGATTGTGCTCGCTTTTCCTCCCTGTGCCCCCCTTGCTGCCCCTGATTGTGCTCGTTTTTCCTTTCTGTGCCCCCTTGCTGCCCCTGATTGTGCTCGTTTTTTCCTTTCTGTGCCCCCCTTGCTGCCCCTGATTGTGCTCATTTTTTCCTTTCTGTGCCCCCTTGCTGCCCCTGATTGTGCTCATTTTTTTTTTCCTTTCTGTGCCCCCTTGATGCCCTGATTGTGCTCGTTTTCCCTTCTGTGCCTGTTTCCCGCCGCTGCGCCCCTGCGGCCCCGCCCCCTCACTGCCCATTCTCTGCCCCATTCCCTGCTCCTCCCTCCCACCTCCCCATTTATGGCGCCCGCTGCGCGGCCGCGCCGCTGGCACGCCGAAGGCGCGCCTAAGGCAAACCCGTCTGCGCCCATCCGCGCCGTGACCGCGCCCAGCGCCAGACCCCCTGGTCCGGGCATCCCCCGCGCCCGCCACATCAACAGACGCCGATACGACGCCAGCACCCTCCACGCACTCAACCCCGGAAAAGATCACGCCTGCTACCAGGCCACCCCGAAGCGCACCCAAGGGCCCTTCGCCTGCCGGAACTGCAGCTTTGCCAGCACCCGCCCCGCCAAACCACCACCCAGGAAAGAACCCAACTACCTCAGATGCATCCTCCTCAACACCCGCTCCGCCCGCAAACACGCCATCGAACTCTGGGACCTTCTCGACTCAACCTCCCCAGACGTCGCATTCCTGACGGAGACCTGGCTGAATCCCGCTTCAGCCCCCGACATCGCCATTGCCATCCCGGACGGATACAAGATCACCCGCAGGGACCGCACCAACGGAGTCGGAGGAGGCATCGCCATCGTCCACAGGAACACCCTCAGAGTCTCAACCAACACCGACGACACCCTCAGCACCGCCGAACACATGCACTTCCAGATCCACACCGATCCCAACACCACCCTCAGAGGAACCCTCATCTACAGACCCCCGGACCCCGACCACAGTTCAGCGATTCCATCGCTGACTTCGTCAGCACACACGCCATCGCCTCCACGGACTACATCCTCCTCGGGGACCTGAACTTCCACCTCGAGAACAACAAGGACACCAACTCCACCACCCTGATCGACAACCTCGCCACCCTCGGACTCAGACAGCTCGTGACTACACCCACCCACGCCACCGGCCACACGCTAGACTCCATCTTTTCCGCAAGCCCACACGTCTCCTTCAACCACACCTCCGAACCCCACTGGACTGACCACCACTGCATCCACTTCACCTACAGGAAGCCCACCACGCACCACCGCACCGAACAAATGCCTCGCCGCTGCTGGAGCAGAGTCACGGAAGACCAGCTAACCACAACCCTCGCCCTGAGCCCACCCGCCGAACCCTCCGACCCCGACACCGCCGCCCGCAACCTCAGACAGTGGATCGACGACTGCGCCAACACCCTCGCCCCGCTCAAGAATCCGCCCAACAGCCACACCAGCAAGAAAGCCACCTGGTTCACCGAAGACCTCCAGGCCTCCAAACGAACATGCCGAAAACTGGAGAAGATCTGGCTCCACGAACGGACAGCGGACAGCTACGCCGCCCACAAGAGCGCCACCCGCAGTCACCATCACCTCATCAGATCCGCCAAAAGGGCCTCACTCAAAGACCGCCTAGACAACAACGCACACAACAGCAAAGAGCTCTTCAACATCGTGAAGGAACTCTCCAACCCCAGCTCCAACACCAACGACATCCAGCCGTCGCGAGACCTGTGCGACTCACTGGCCACCTTCTTCCACCGCAAAATCGCCGACATCCACGACAGCTTCAACACCACGACCGCCCCGGCAACCACCGAGACCACTGCCCCCACAACCACCAACCGCCTGCTCTCCTGGACCAACATCAACGATGAGGACACCAGCGAGATCATGAACACCATCCACTCCGGTTCACTGCTAGACCCGTGCCCTCACCACATCTTCAACAAAGCCAGTACAGCCATCGCGCCCCATCTCCGGAAAATAATCAACATCTCCTTCGAGACAGCAACCTTCCCGGGAAGCTGGAAACACGCCGAGATCACCGCCTTACTCAAAAAACCCAAGGCAGACCCCAAGGACCTCAAGAACTTCCGACCCATCTCTCTGCTCCCGTTCCCCGCGAAGGTCACCGAGAAAATCGTCAACAAACAACTGACCCGCTACCTCGAGGAGAACAACATCCTGGACCCTTCCCAGTCCGGCTTCCGCAGCAACCACAGCACCGAAACCGCCCTCATCGCCGCCACCGATGACATCAGGACCCTGCTAGACAACGGAGAAACAGCAGCCCTCATCCTCCTGGACCTATCAGCCGCCTTCGACACGGTCTGCCACCACACACTACGAACACGCCTTCACGACGCCGGGATCCAAGAGAAGGCCCTGGACTGGACCACATCCTTCCTTTCCGGCAGAACACAAAGCGTCCGCCTCGCCCCCTTCCGATCCAAGGCCACCAAGATCATCTGCGGCGTACCCCAAGGCTCCTCCCTCAGCCCAACGCTGTTCAACATCTACATGGCACCCCTCGCCCACGTCGCCCGACAGCACAACCTCAACATCATCTCCTACGCCGACGACACCCAGCTGATCCTCTCCCTCACCAAAGACCCTCACACCGCCAAAGCCCACCTCCACGAAGGAATGAAGGCCGTCGCCGAATGGTTGAGGACCAGCTGCCTGAAGCTGAACTCGGACAAGACGGAGGTCCTCATCCTTGGTTCCAACCCTTCAGCCTGGGACGACTCCTGGTGGCCAACAGCACTGGGAACAGCCCCGCCACCCACCGACCACGTACGCAACCTAGGGGTCATCCTCGACCCCACCCTCTCCATGACTAAGCAGGTCAACGCCGTTTCCTCATCCTGCTTCAACATCCTCCGAATGCTCCGCAGGATCTTCAAGTGGATCCCCACCGAAACAAGAAAAACAGTCACCCAGGCCCTCGTCACCAGCAGGCTGGACTACGGAAACGCCCTCTACGCAGGAACGACGGCTAAGCTCCTGAGACGGCTGCAACGCATCCAGAACGCCTCTGCACGTCTTATCCTCGACATCCCCCGACGCAGCCACATCACACCCCACCTGAGAGACCTGCACTGGCTCCCTGTCAACAAGAGGATAACCTTCAAGCTCCTCACCCATGCACACAAAGCACTCCACAACTCCGGACCAGCCTACCTCAACAGACGACTCAGCTTCTACACCCCCACCCGCCAGCTCCGCTCGACCAGCCTCGCCCTCGCCACAGTCCCCCGCATCCGGAAAACGACCGCCGGCGGCAGATCCTTCTCCCACCTCGCCGCCAAGACCTGGAACACCCTCCCCACCAACCTCCGACAGACCCAAGACCTACTGGCCTTCAGAAGACTCCTCAAGACCTGGCTCTTCGATCAGTAGCAGCACCACCCCCTCTTCCCCCAGCGCCTTGAGACCCTCGCGGGTATGTAGTGCGCTTTATAAGTGACATGATTGATTGATTGATTGATTGATTGAATGAATTCTATTGAATCTAGGTCTAAAGTTGTTAAGTCTGTCTGAGTTGGTATATGTGACAGCAGACAAAGTGTGTTTCCTCGATTCAAAAAATGTCATGTGGGCCTTTTGATGTATATTCAGGTATAAACCTGAGCATGTTGGCTTCCCTCTCTGGGTTTCCAGCCAGGGTGGCCTTGAGCGTTTTTGAGGTCGAGGTGCGATTATCGTTGCTTGATGCACCCGGTGAAGCCGGGAGCCTGATGTCTGCCTTGCATCCTTCTCTGTAGTGATTATTTGCATTAGATTCAGTTTCAGTTGGTTGGCCCTTATTTCCCGGCCTGAGGGTTCCAAGACTATACTGGTCTTGCTTTAGTTGGACCGAGACTTCCAGCCACTCTTGAGTGCTTGGTTGTATGGTTGAATCGGTTGAGGTTTTGCTTGTCCTTGTGGGATAGGCTTTGCTTATCCTTGTGGGGTTCAGTTTCCTGGAGACTAGGGGGCCGATTCCGATTTTGTCCGGAAGCGCACCTAACACTATTCGTCCGGAAAAAAACCAAGCCGAATGCGTGTTTCCTGACCGATTCGAACAGTCGTCCGAACAAGCAAGTACGATGCACATAACAGCACAGATTCCGAGCGAGCCGTACTTACCCATTCCAGCTCCTGTTCCCCGCCCGAGCCGGATCCGTAAACGCCGAATCGAGTCGCACGGAAGCAAATACACAGCACCTTCCGGCTGGACTAGTACAATGCGCATTCCGTACACGCCGAACCCGGCACGTCAGAGCATCCGGGAGAGCTGCACATAAGCTCCGATCCGCGCCACAAGATGATCCACGTCTACGAGATGAACAAGCCAGCGACGAGTATGAGTCGAAGCCACAAGAAACACGAACGAGCCGACCCAACCATGAATCCCATCGCGCAGGTCCTACCAATACTCTACATCTATTACCGGGACCGGTACGGACGCGTACGGCGCGGTGAAGAGAGCGACCCCTGACCTTGACTGGTAGGTCGCTCCCCCACCACACAGCTCCGTCTGTGTGCCCTGCTGCTGCCCCTGATTGTGCTCGTTTTTCCTTTCTGTGCCCCCTTGCTGCCCCTGATTGTGCTCTTTTTTCCTTTCTGTGCCCCCCTTGCTGCCCCTGATTGTGCTCGTTTTTCCTTTCTGTGCCCCCTTGCTGCCCCTGATTGTGCTCGTTTTTCCTCCCTGTGCCCCCCCCTTGCTGCCCCTGATTGTGCTCGTTTTTCCTTTCTGTGCCCCCTTGCTGCCCCTGATTGTGCTCGTTTTTCCTTTCTGTGCCCCCCTTGCTGCCCCTGATTGTGCTCGTTTTTTCCTTTCTGTGCCCCCTTGCTGCCCCTGATTGTGCTCGTTTTTTTTTCCTTTCTGTGCCCCCTTGATGCCCTGATTGTGCTCGTTTTCCCTTCTGTGCCTGTTTCCCGCCGCTGCGCCCCTGCGGCCCCGCCCCCTCACTGCCCATTCGCTGCCCCATTCCCTGCTCCTCCCTCCCACCTCCCCATTTATGGCGGCCGCTGCGCGGCCGCGCCGCTGGCACGCCAAAGGCGCGCCTAAGGCAAACCCGTCTGCGCCCGTCCGCGCCGTGACCGCGCCCAGCGCCAGACCCCCTGGTCCGGGCATCCCCCGCGCCCGCCACATCAACAGACGCCGATACGACGCCAGCACCCTCCACGCACTCAACCCCGGAAAAGATCACGCCTGCTACCAGGCCACCCCGAAGCGCACCCAAGGGCCCTTCGCCTGCCGGAACTGCAGCTTTGCCAGCACCCGCCCCGCCAAACCACCGCCCAGGAAAGAACCCAACTACCTCAGATGCATCCTCCTCAACACCCGCTCCGCCCGCAAACACGCCATCGAACTCTGGGACCTTCTCGACTCAACCTCCCCAGACGTCGCATTCCTGACGGAGACCTGGCTGAATCCCGCTTCAGCCCCCGACATCGCCATTGCCATCCCGGACGGATACAAGATCACCCGCAGGGACCGCACCAACGGAGTCGGAGGAGGCATCGCCATCGTCCACAGGAACACCCTCAGAGTCTCAACCAACACCGACGACACCCTCAGCACCGCCGAACACATGCACTTCCAGATCCACACCGATCCCAACACCACCCTCAGAGGAACCCTCATCTACAGACCCCCGGACCCCGACCACAGTTCAGCGATTCCATCGCTGACTTCGTCAGCACACACGCCATCGCCTCCACGGACTACATCCTCCTCGGGGACCTGAACTTCCACCTCGAGAACAACAAGGACACCAACTCCACCACCCTGATCGACAACCTCGCCACCCTCGGACTCAGACAGCTCGTGACTACACCCACCCACGCCGGCGGCCACACGCTAGACTCCATCTTTTCCGCAAGCCCACACGTCTCCTTCAACCACACCTCCGAACCCCACTGGACTGACCACCACTGCATCCACTTCACCTACAGGGAGCCCACCACGCACCACCGCACCGAACAAATGCCTCGCCGCTGCTGGAGCAGAGTCACGGAAGACCAGCTAACCACAACCCTCGCCCTGAGCCCACCCGCCGAACCCTCCGACCCCGACACCGCCGCCCGCAACCTCAGACAGTGGATCGACGACTGCACCAACACCCTCGCCCCGCTCAAGAATCCGCCCAACAGCCACACCAGCAAGAAAGCCACCTGGTTCACTGAAGACCTCCAGGCCTCCAAACGAACATGCCGAAAACTGGAGAAGATCTGGCTCCACGAACGGACAGCGGACAGCTACGCCACCCACAAGAGCGCCACCCGCAGTCACCATCACCTCATCAGATCCGCCAAAAGGGCCTCACTCAAAGACCGCCTAGACAACAACGCACACAACAGCAAAGAGCTCTTCAACATCGTGAAGGAACTCTCCAACCCCAGCTCCAACACCAACGACATCCAGCCGTCGCGAGACCTGTGCGACTCACTGGCCACCTTCTTCCACCGCAAAATCACCGACATCCACGACAGCTTCAACACCACGACCGCCCCGGCAACCACCTAGACCACTGCCCCCACAACCACCAACCGCCTGCTCTCCTGGACCAACATCAACGATGAGGACACCAGCGAGATCATGAACACCATCCACTCCGGTTCACTGCTAGACCCGTGCCCTCACCACATCTTCAACAAAGCCAGTACAGCCATCGCGCCCCATCTCCGGAAAATAATCAAAATCTCCTTCGAGACAGCAACCTTCCCGGAAAGCTGGAAGCACGCCGAGATCACCGCCTTACTCAAAAACCCAAGGCAGACCCCAAGGACCTCAAGAACTTCCGACCCATCTCTCTGCTCCCGTTCCCCGCGAAGGTCACCGAGAAAATCGTCAACAAACAACTGACCCGCTACCTCGAGGAGAACAACATCCTGGACCCTTCCCAGTCCGGCTTCCGCAGCAACCACAGCACCGAAACCGCCCTCATCGCTGCCACCGATGACATCAGGACCCTGCTAGACAACGGAGAAACAGCAGCCCTCATCCTCCTGGACCTATCAGCCGCCTTCGACACGGTCTGCCACCACACACTACGAACACGCCTTCACGACGCCGGGATCCAAGAGAAGGCCCTGGACTGGACCACATCCTTCCTTTCCGGCAGAACACAAAGCGTCCGCCTCGCCCCTTCCGATCCAAGGCCACCAAGATCATCTGCGGCGTACCCCAAGGCTCCTCCCTCAGCCCAACGCTGTTCAACATCTACATGGCACCCTCGCCCACGTCGCCCAACAGCACAACCTCAACATCATCTCCTACGCCGACGACACCCAGCTGATCCTCTCCTCACCAAAGACCCTCACACCGCCAAAGCCCACCTCCACGAAGGAATGAAGGCCGTCGCCGAATGGATGAGGACCAGCCGCCTGAAGCTGAACTCGGACAAGACGGAGGTCCTCATCCTTGGTTCCAACCCTTCAGCCTGGGACGACTCCTGGTGGCCAACATCACTGGGAACAGCCCCGCCACCCACCGACCACGTACGCAACCTTGGGGTCATCCTCGACCCCACCCTCTCCATGACTAAGCAGGTCAACGCCGTTTCCTCATCCTGCTTCAACATCCTCCGAATGCTCCGCAGGATCTTCAAGTGGATCCCCACCGAAACAAGAAAAACAGTCACCCAGGCCCTCGTCACCAGCAGGCTGGACTACGGAAACGCCCTCTACGCAGGAACGACGGCTAAGCTCCTGAGACGGCTGCAACGCATCCAGAACGCCTCTGCACGTCTTATCCTCGACATCCCCCGACGCAGCCACATCACACCCCACCTGAGAGACCTGCACTGGCTCCCTGTCAACAAGAGGATAACCTTCAAGCTCCTCACCCACTCACACAAAGCACTCCACAACTCCGGACCAGCCTACCTCAACAGACGACTCAGCTTCTACACCCCCACCCGCCAGCTCCGCTCGACCAGCCTCGCCCTCGCCACAGTCCCCCGCATCCGGAAAACGACCGCCGGCGGCAGATCCTTCTCCCACCTCGCCGCCAAGACCTGGAACACCCTCCCCACCAACCTCCGACAGACCCAAGACCTACTGGCCTTCAGAAGACTCCTCAAGACCTGGCTCTTCGATCAGTAGCAGCACCACCCCCCTCTTCCCCCAGCGCCTTGAGACCCTCGCGGGTATGTAGTGCGCTTTATAAGTGACATGATTGATTGATTGATTGATTGAATGAATTCTATTGAATCTAGGTCTAAAGTTGTTAAGTCTGTCTGAGTTGGTATATGTGACAGCAGACAAAGTGTGTTTCCTCGATTCAAAAAATGTCATGTGGGCCTTTTGATGTATATTCAGGTATAAACCTGAGCATGTTGGCTTCCCTCTCTGGGTTTCCAGCCAGGGTGGCCTTGAGCGTTTTTGAGGTCGAGGTGCGATTATCGTTGCTTGATGCACCCGGTGAAGCCGGGAGCCTGATGTCTGCCTTGCATCCTTCTCTGTAGTGATTATTTGCATTAGATTCAGTTTCAGTTGGTTGGCCCTTATTTCCCGGCCTGAGGGTTCCAAGACTATACTGGTCTTGCTTTAGTTGGACCGAGACTTCCAGCCACTCTTGAGTGCTTGGTTGTATGGTTGAATCGGTTGAGGTTTTGCTTGTCCTTGTGGGATAGGCTTTGCTTATCCTTGTGGGGTTCAGTTTCCTGGAGACTAGGGGGCCGATTCCGATTTTGTCCGGAAGCGCACCTAACACTATTCGTCCGGAAAAAAACCAAGCCGAATGCGTGTTTCCTGACCGATTCGAACAGTCGTCCGAACAAGCAAGTACGATGCACATAACAGCACAGATTCCGAGCGAGCCGTACTTACCCATTCCAGCTCCTGTTCCCCGCCCGAGCCGGATCCGTAAACGCCGAATCGAGTCGCACGGAAGCAAATACACAGCACCTTCCGGCTGGACTAGTACAATGCGCATTCCGTACACGCCGAACCCGGCACATCAGAGCATCCGGGAGAGCTGCACATAAGCTCCAATTCGCGCCACAAGATGATCCACGTCTACGAGATGAACAAGCCAGCGACGAGTACGAGTCGAAGCCACAAGAAACACGAACGAGCCGACCCAACCATGAATCCCATCGCGCAGGTCCTACCAATACTCTACATCTATTACCGGGACCGGTACAGACGCGTACGGCGCAGACGGTAAGTCAAACACCCACAACACAAACAAACGACACGTACCCTACATATGTCACACACACATATGGATGCAGAAATGATGTACACTAGCAACAGCAGAACCATAGGGGCGGGATGGCTATCACCAATGCCATACACACCCATAGGGGCCTGATGCCTACCACTACCACCACCCCTACTCCGGGGGTCCTGGATGCCTGTCACTACTACCATCCCCACTCATAGGGGGATGGATGCCTACCACTACCACCACCCCTACTCAGGGGGCCTGGATACCCACCACTACCAC